>JANTOP010026671.1:0-27357 GCA_027564815.1 Symmerus nobilis | reverse complement strand
TGGTCTGGAAGGCTACAATGATGAAACGCGGCTTCTCCAACTGATTGACTGTCTTGACTATCCAAATGTGTTTCGTTTTGTTTGGAAGCATGGGAAACTCGTCTCATGCCAATTTAGTAGGAGTTTTATATTTGAACAATAATCTGTAGGTCATAAGTTGGCGCACATTTGTGACCGCGGTCTAAATTTGGAAATTTGGTAATCAGGTCAGTGGCGTGTGGTCAATATCTCATAAGGTGTGCAGAATTGCATGTAATGATGCAAGAAGTTTATTAATTAGTTGAGGAAAAATACAAAAATATCGAAACTAAGCATTACGTACAAAAGTTCCGAAAAACTTGAAAGCCCCCAGAAAGCTTCATTTGCCGAACTTGTTTTCACGTTTTAAAATCTATTTTCTATCCAGATAACTATCCTCTAACAAAATGTCAACTTTCCAAAATAAAGCTATAAAAATCTCAAAAGTTCATTAAAATCCTTAATTAATTAAAATGTCATTTTATATAATTTGTAATCTAATGTTTATTCGATTCATTAAATTTAGATAAAATATGAAATTCTCGCTAAAATCTTCCTCAATCCATTGTAAGCTCAAGGAAAGCTCTGACTTTCGAACGTTTTAAAATCTATTTGCTATACAGATATCGATCCTGTCACGAAATATCAAATTTTCAAAAATCTTGCTCATTGCAAGCATATATTTGTTCAAAATTTCATGCCAATAGATGCATTTTTCAAGAAATTCATGATAATTTGCCTCCAATTCAATTAAATTGAAATCATTAAAGCTGTCTTTGAGATTTTAATTTTCCACGGAGCTTTTTATCACTGATCGAAAGACTTCGAGACTCTTTTTGTACTCTCTCAACATGAATCAGTGCATATATGCTGATTCTCAGTTCATATTCACTGATTTCTGCAGTGTACCAATATCATACAGCTGCGTAATAGTGAAATACGGCTAATTGAATCAGCGAAAATTATACAATGGAAATAAATTATTTATTTATATTATGGATCCTTTTCTATGATATTATATTGTATTCCTAAAATCCATTATTTTTTCAACCTTTATCATTATTTGATAAGATAAAAACCTTCACCTACTAGGAATCGAACCCGAGTCCACCTGTTCCAAACACCGTGACGCTACTGCCTCGGCCGAGGAGATTATAAATACTATATTACAATATTCAATGTCTTGATACAGTATGATTCTATTCATACCATACATATGTGCTAAATCTACAGCGAAATATCCCAAATTTGATTTTATAGTTATTAAATACAGTACTGGCATAATCAGCGAAATTTCCGCTGATTAATTTTTAGAGAGTAGCACCTCTCCTCTCCCTCATATTCAATATAAATAAATAAAACTGGTTGCGAATTTATCGATATTTCAGGTCTGCTCTGCGCTTTCTGCATATTAGACTCGCCACTTAAACAACTAGTGAAAGACTTTCAATATTGTATAGAGACGTCATTATATCATAGGGTAGAATGGGGCGAAAAAGCCTTAGCTCAGAATCTAGAAGAGGTAGGAAGTTTCGTTCATTCGCGGAAAATATAACCTAATCTTTTGGCCATTATTTTTCGAAATAGGCAACTTCCTATCTCTCCTAGATTCTGATCTACAGCCATTGTCCTAGACCCTTCCAAATAGCTCTATCGCGCCACCTGCTGGGCGAAAGAGTCAAGTTTTTGTTGGGAAATAAAAAAAATAGTAAATATAGTAAAAGGCAAATAAATATTTTTTGAGAAGAAAACAACAAGAATTTATTATTATGAACGATGAAAATTGGTACTTTTCGGTTTTTACTGTATTTTATTAATCTGATGATTCACTGGAATCGTATTTGTAAGTTGACCGTCTGGACAGCATGCGTGCTAGTCTAACGCCACTTGTTCCAGGCTGTGGCTCTTTCAGCTTTTTTTTCCTCTTTCGTTTTTTTTTGTCGCTTGTTATTGCCTTTTGGTTCTCTCGCCCCCACAGCCAAATTTCTCGGAAAAATCACGATAATTCCTAAACCCCGAACCCCACCCTCAAACCTAATTTACCATTGCATGTATTCCATGACTGACATTATTCACGTAAAACGACAAATGCAAGCGAGAAAAGTCGAAATGGCTCTTTCGCCCCCATTCTACTCTATATATTTTCTGTCGCCATATACGCATATTATTCACTAATTTTTTGTTAATCCTGAATTCATAATTTAACAACATGAATTCCAATGCATAATGATTTCATATCCAGCAATATGTGTCTAAAAATAATTTCAGAAAACAAGAGCAAAAATCTGTGGAACTTTGCCAAAATACGATATCTCGATTATCTTTGTTTTGTATGTTTCAGTAGATTGATCACCAATTTATACTAAGGTGGGGAGATAGATAGGTTTCCTTATTATGTCCAATTTTCTTGATTTTTCCAAAAAAAATCCTCATTTTTTCCAAATCATCCAAGCAAAAATATGAGAAATGAATATAAGAAATAATCCTAAAATTACTCAAATTCACAGGGTCTTTTTCGTTTTTGCCTTGTAACATGCAATGTTAGCTTTTTACGCAAACGAAATCCACAAAGAAAAGAAAATATTAAAATGACGATGAGAAAATTGCCTACAATTCACCTTCTTATAATTCTTTTGTACGACATATGGGTTCCGTGCAAAGGGTGATGTTAAACCGATGATAATTAGAAATTTTTGGAAAATAGGAAATTATTTTTAATAGCCTTTCCGATCAAAAATGCACTGAACGATCTACAAAAGTGCCTATTGCAGTGAAACTGTAACTCACACTAGTGAGTCAGTACAGGCTATTAAATTTAATTCTTGAATCAATTTTCGTTTCTTTGCTGTTGATTCATAAATAACTAGATGTACAGGAAAATTTAAATGACTTTATAGGAAATCTAATTTTGCTACAAAAAAGTCATGTCAACCTAATCTCTAAAATTGATATTTTTAGATATATTCAGCTCTGACAAATTTATGAAAAAAATTTTCACGGATTATATCTAGTCAAACTTTTTAAATTCCAATTTTTCATTTCTTATCATTATATTTTAAAAATACCCCCACATGTCTTAAAATTATTCATTAGTACCGAAATTTAGCACCATAAGTGATTGATCTCTTAAGAGAAATCACTAGAGCAAGCTTTCAAGTGCAATGCTAATTACATTCAAACTAGTGGCGTGCAGTCTAATGAGCAGAAGGCGCAGAGCACACCTGAAATATTAACAAAATCGTAACCAATTTCTATTAACTCAAATCTGGCTTACGGTCTTATTTTTCATCCATTAATTTAAAATCTGGGAAATGCAAGATTTTCTGAAAAAGCTTTAAGAAAGTCTCGAGAGCTCAGCCGAAATCTCTTAATTAAAATACTATTTTAGTCAGTATGGAATTTAAGGTTCCTCCTCAATTTAAATTTGAATTTTTCATTTACCAGCTCTGTGAAAGCTTTATATTTAGGATTTAAATATTCAATGGGCTCTCGAGATATTTGACGCATTTTTTCTGATCTCGATCTGGATAGAAAATAGATTTTAAAACGAAAGAAATAAGTTTGAAACATCGAACTTTTGTCGAGCCTTTAATAGTTTGGATATGGCTTTCGATTCAAAATTATGTAAAATGAAATTTAAATTTAAAGCTTTTAATGAGCTTTCGAGATTTTTGAAGCCCTTTTTTTCCTGTAAGTTCCGTTATATTAACAGAAAATAAATTTTAAAAAGTAAAAAATTAAGTTCGAAATTTAAGTTTCTTTTTAGCTTACTATGGTATCGAATTACCACTTACTACTTACTTACGAAATAATATTTACATTACGAATTAAAATTGGATTCCAAATTATATAAAATTACATTTTAATTTGAAGCTTTCAATGAACTTTCGGGATTGTTGAAGATTCATCTTCGAAATAATTAAAATTTCGTTAAGGGACACTCATCTGGATGTTAAATAGATAGCGTTAAAATTAGGTACGAAACTTAGAGTTTTCTTGAAGTATTTAATAGTTTGGATAAGCTTTAAATTCCGCGAGAATTCCGTACCAAATGAAACGTTTGGGAGCTTTTAAGTTTTCGTTGAGCTTTTATACGAAAAGTTTAGTTTTAATATTTTTGTATTTTTCCACAATTAACTTCTAAACTTTCTGCATCATTACATTTTTTTCGACCCGAAGATATCGCGAAATTCGAATCGTATATGTCGCTAAGTCCAGAGGTATTTCAACTTTTCCGAAATTTGCCTATTTTTACCTAACTGTCACAGCAACTTTCTGCGTTTTTACATTTTTTTTCCGGCCGAAGTAAATTTTCGGCATGCACTCTAGTAATAGCAACAATACAACAAGGCTGTAACATTTTGTTAAGGGGTCATAAAATTCTGCACATCTTATGGAGATGTTGACCGTACGCCTCTGATTCAAACTCCCATAAACCCCTTCCTGGCTACGGCCTTGGTTCCTCAAATATCAATTTCTAGATGAAAAGGTACAAAATCATTAAAAATTGCGATATCATGTTTTGGCACAGCTCCACCGAAATATCAGAAGCCTTTTCATATAAATTACATATACAACCGGATATGTTTTAAAAATGGTTTGTATTTAATATACCTACTAACTATATTCGCTAATCTACTGATTATACACATAAAACATACGTGATTGTATAAAAGATCTTTTCATAGAGATTATCGTGTTCTTGACGAACAATATTCGTTTCTGAAATAAAGAAATTGGTACAGATTTCCGTTAGATAGCGTGCATTTGACATTTTCTAACATATACCATCGTACGTATAGTGGTATAAGGAATTTGCGAAATTATTGCGTTTCGCATCTTGTAACAAAAAAAAAGCGGTAACTTAACTATACTTATGCAACATAATAAATCGTTAATGAGTATACCGTTGTAAATATAACCGTAATTTTTATACGGGTCAGATATGATTTCCGATAAGGAACTTCTTGTTATGGACGTATCCTTGATAAATCCTTAAGTTAACGGTCAATTAAAAATTATATATAAATATCTGTAGTATCTAAAGGCCGGTCCATTATCTCAAATCTTACCGAACTCATCTTCTGGTACCTAACTCATTACACGTCTTTAACAATACTTGGTGATAAAGATTCTTTTTTTAATAAAACAAATACGAAACTACAATGCAATATAATAGGGACAGCAATTCAACCAATGCCAGTGAGACACCCAAATAATCAGTGCTCCACCCATTTGAAATGGGCGCATACAATTGGTTACATTGTCTCTGCATTTATAAATAAATTTTCCATCTCTTCTCTGGTGTTACTTTATATACAATTCAGGCATTTATATAAAAGGTAAAATATAAAATAAAATTAATTTTGATATGAAATCACCTATAATTATGAGGGTCAAGCACCGTAAACTTGGTGCTCCTATAGGAATAGCAACAAAAAGAAGTTCGATCCCCACTCTATATATTTTTTTTATTGTAATTTATTGGTATATGAAAATGTTCCTCCCTATGGTGCGCCGGATAAATGTCAAATCGAAAAAATTATCATCAGGGTGAGCAAGAGAAAATCATGAAGCTTTTTCTTTTATATATTTTTGTATATAAAACCATCGAACTTTAAGAGAAAGAAAAGGAAAAGCTTTTATATTGAATAGTTTTTATTGATAACATTTTAGGATGGGTTTTCCAAATCCAAATCATCTCCTTTATTTTCTTTTTTTTTCTGTCAAACAAATTTCCCATTTGGTGCTTTCACATTGATGCGGTGACATCATGTGAAATGGGCGCATGAACACTCTCTCCTCAATTTTTTTTTGGTTTTTAGGTACATAAGAACTATTGAATGTTATTTTCCCGTAGAATCAATTTCATATTCGGAGTTTTTCCCACCAACTTTTCAACATGTCCATTATAAATTATAAATTTATCTATTTATCTGGTCTGGACAATATTCAAATTTCAATTAAATCAGGATAATGTGTTTTATATGTTTTAAGCTAAAAGGAATCATTTTTTTTTTGGGTCATTTATACACCACACAGCATAACGGGTGTGACGTTTGAGGAGTGATATGTCATAGCAATTATGGATAATCATTTCTATAATTTAATTTTGGAAATGTGATTGGCTGGCCTAGATTAATTTTAGAAGAAGTATAGGAATGGTTGATTGCTAACTGCAAGTTGCTACCTAATTAATTAATAACTTGAATCAGTTTACTAATTTTTTTAATCAACTTTTGATTGAATTATTAGGGGGAAAGAGAGGTCCTACAAAAAAAAGTTTCCAAATTAGACTTATGGTCCACCTATGTGGTATTTGAAGTCTTGTTTTCTTAGATCCATTCTCTCCATCGACGTGGAAACAGATGCATTGAAGTTTATTTTCCATCCTAATAATTTAAAATCAGTGAAATTGAAGATTTTCTGAAAAGGCTTTAAGAAAATTCCAAAAGCGCATCTAAAGCTTTTAATGAAAATATTATTTTACTCATTATCAAATCTATTTTAACTGCCGATAAATAAATACAAATTCAATCGGAAATTTTCGTTAAAAAGCTCTCTGGAAAATTAAAATCACTACAAAAGCTTTAATGAATTTAATTGAATTGAAGGCAAATTATCATGAATGCATTTTTTGCCCTTGTTTATCCTTTCTTGCAAAATTCATCTATCGGCTTGAAATTTTGAAAAAACATATGCTTTCGATGAGCTTTCGAGATTTCTCAAGCATTATTTTTGGGGAAATTTCGCGAACGGACCGATATCTGGATAGAAAATAGATTTTACAATGTAAACAATTAAGATCGAACCTTAAAGCTTTCTTTGAGCTTACAATGGGCTGAGAAAGCTTTTAGTGAAAATTTCATAATTTAACTAAATTTAATGAATCGAAAATGACATTATAATGTCAAACTTTCAATGAGCTTTCTAGATTTGTAAAGCTTAATTTTAGAACAAGTTAAACTTTCGTTAAAGGCCCATTTTCTGAAGAAATAACGTTGTTCAAACATTGAGCTTTCGTTGCGCTTTTGCTTTTAATAGTTTGGGCAACCTTTCTGCGACAATTCCATATTTCATTTAAAAGTAATGAATCGAATAAAAATTAGATTATTAATTATATAAAATGACATTCTAATTTAAAGCTTTCAATGAGCTTTTGTAATTTTTGATAATCTTTTGGGCAAAAATTTGAAATTTTGTTAAAAAATCCTTACTTGGACAGAAAATAGATGTTTAAATGTAAAAACTATGGTTCGGAAAATAAAGCTTTAGCGAGGCTTTAAAGTTTTGGCAGAGCTTTTGTAGGAAATATTTAGTTTTGATATTTTTCTATTTTTCCTCAACTAATTTAAAAACTTCCTGCATCATTACATTTTACATTACAAATCTGGATCAAATGTCGCCATGTCCGCCATTCAAATTTCTCGGTGCGAACCCTAACGAATTTCTCAACTTTTCTCAAATATTTAATTATTGCATTTTTATCTAACGTGTTGACCGCCCGTCGAAGGTAAACTCTCACCTATAAATGGTCGAAACGGCAACTATACTTCAGAGCCGTAGTGAGGGTGAGGCGACTGAGGCCCTTGCATCGGGCGCAATCGCTAAGGGGGCGTCAAAATTTGATGGAATTGGAACAAAAATTTCTTTTTTAAATACAAAAAATTTATGTGCCCCCCTCCCTCCCAAGACTTTGAATATATATTCAATAAAGAATAAAGCTTTTTTTTACCAAAATTAAACAGCGGCTTGAGAAATGCAAGTTAATCGCGTGATTCTGAAAATGAAAAATTTGTCTTCGGATAAAGCTGCTCACCTAATTTAAGGATTGAGAAACTCATTGCAAGAAATTCGCAATGGGGAATTAGGGCGCGTACAAGTTGAGGGCGCTTAGAAGAAAATTTCACGCGAGCTTCCACATTAGCATCTACTCTGCAAGTGGAAAATACGTCCAAAAGATCCAGAAAGAAGAATAGATTACATTTGTATGAGGGAAAAGATGATGGGATTTTGGATTCTCGCCTGGCGAGCCCTTCCATTTTATGAGTCAAACCTTATTTATAAAAGTAGTAGCTGATTTGATAATGGAATATGAAAGAGATATCAGTGATGTAGAATTCATTGAAGAGATTTTTGAGTTCAAGCATGCGGGCTGTCACTCTGTTACTTCAGTTGATTCATGATTACATACTTAAAGAATCGTACCCTATACCATTGACATTACATTCAGGATATTTTTGACAATACCAGTAACTATAGTCACCTGTAATTAAAAATTATATGAGATCGACTATGGGGCAAGAGAGATTTGCCAAATTGACTTTGACCATCAAATTGATGAATTTGTTGCGATAAAATCTCGACAAACCCATTTGTGAATTAGAAAAGCATAAAATGTTTTGAACAATGAAATTTTACCTGACTTTTGTATCCGACTTTTCCTTAGACCTAAGTCCAATGAAGAGAGGGGGCGACAATTTGACTTACTATTTGTCTCGGGCGCCAGTAAAGCTTGTTACGGCTCTGCTATAAGTGAAACCGAAACATAGTAATTGAAATATAGTCCCGATAATCAAAAAATTCGAGAAAATTTCGAGAGCCGGGAAAAATCATTTAAGATGAGATTCAAAAGTATTTTTTAAAAAAAACCTAGAAAAGGTTATGGAAACATAATTTGGGACAAGTCAAGAGATGTTTTTCTATACTTTTCCTAAATTGGTCGACTATCTACCAGTCCTCTTTACAATCTTCCACTAAATCATCCTGATTGGACTTTTCCAAAATTGTCGAACTTTTCTCAGATTTTACCCGGCTTTTCTGATAGCACCACATATTGCTCTGTCAAACTGTCCCGAGCATTTCTCTAACTTGTTTTCTCCATATCGCCTAATATTTTATTGTATAAACTTTCTCTATTTCGTGCTCGACTTCTTCATGATATTACTCGAGTCCTTTCTCGTTCTTACGGACTTTTTCGAATTATTTCCACATTTAAAATGGCTTTTCTGATTAATCGACTTTTAACAATATTTTACCAGACTTTCCGACTTTGTCAACTTTTGCATTTGCCCGACTTTCGTCGACATATCGGCCGGCAACTTTTTTAATACTTTCTCCGATCTTTTTTGACAGTTACACGATTGTTTTCTTGCTCTCTACGACTCTACAAAATTTATATTAGATTTTCCGAATATTTTCAATTTAATATTTTCGGAACTCCGCTGATTTTGTACTGATTTTCTACTGATTTGTCCCATTTTCTGGCTTTTTTCAATTTGACCTTTATTTACCGATATTTTCAGGGCTAAATTTAAAATTTTGAGGCCTTAGGACAATTATTATTGAAGTTCTAAACTAGACTCGCAGTATGTGATTTTTTATTTGAAAAAGTAGTTATCAGATCATCAAAACTCAAATCGCGAAGAATACCATCACTCTCCAAACTAAGGACCATCAGATTGGTTAAAGCTTCCAAATTTTGTAGATATAAATCGACAAGTTTTCTTAGCTTTAAGTTCTAACTGAGAAAGTTCCATTGTGCTTATCCCAGCTAAAAACCGAATCGTTCATCAACGATTCCGTATGCAAATAATAATTCTTTCCGTAATAATTGTACCGCATGCACCTTTCTATAATCGATAGGTTCAAGTCAACAGCAATTTAATGTAATCGTCTGTCCAGAATCTTGCACGAGCTACAAGCGATTAAAATTATGCGGAAAATCGCACGATACAATTGTTTCAATTTTTTCCTGGTTTTTTCTATTTTTTCGATATCGTTTTAATTGCAAAGCTACATTGCATTGATAGAGGTCCTCAAATGGTGGATGCCCCGGGGCTAAGCTTATTTAACATGCTAAATGCACAGTAGGCGAAGAGCACGCCTAACTGAAATTATTTTATTAAATAACTTTGCCAATAATCATCAAGCTTATCCAAAGCTTTTTATTAAAATATTATATATTTTTCAATTCATTAAAACTTTAAAGTTAAAAGCTTTATTGAAAATTAAAATTTCTGCCGAAGCTTTAATGAATTGAAAAATTAAGCTTTCGGCCTGGAAATTTGTATAAATAGGTGCTTTCAATGAACTTTCGAGATTTTTTAAGCATGTGTTTTAGGGAAAAATGAAGGACTGATACCTGGATAGAAAATAAATTTTAAAACGCAAGAAATAAAGTTCTAAACTTTAAGCTTTCTTTAAGCTCAGTGGGCTGATAAAGTTTTTAACAAATATTTCATATTTTATCTCAATTTAATGAATCAAATAAAAATTTGATTCTAAATTATATAAAATGATATTTTTATTTTAAGCTTTCAATGAGCTTTTGAAATTTCTTGAGTTTCTTTGGGGAAAATTTGAAATTTTAATGGATCGTTATCAGAATAGAAAATATATTTTTAAATGTAAGAAACTTAGTTGGAAAATTAAAGCTTTCGTTAAGCTTTTAATAGTTTGGATAAACTATGTACGAAAATTCCATATTTCATTTAAAATTAATGAATCGGAGAAAAATTCGATTTCAAATTATGTAAAATGACATTTAAATTTTAAGCTGTCGACGAGCTTTCGAGATTTTTAAAGCTTTATTTTCGAAAAAGTTTTAATTTTGTTAAATGATAGTCATCTGGATAGAAAATAGATTTTTAAACGTACAAAATTAAGTTCAAAATTTTTGAGCTTTCGTTGCGCTTTTAATAGTTTCGGTAAGCTTTCTGCAAAAATTTCATATTTCATTTCAGTTTAATAAATCGGATAAAAATTCGATTCCAAATTATATAAAAATACATTTTAAGTTTAAGCTTTCAATGAGCTTTCGAGATTTTTTGAGCTTATTTTCGGAAAAGTTGAAATTGGGTTAAGGGATCGCTATCTGTATAGGAAATAGATTTTAAAACGATAAAAATTAAATTCGGAAAATGAAGATTTCTGGAAGCTTTTCAGTTTTTGCAGAGCTTTTGTACGAAAAGTTTAGTTCTGACATTTTTGTATTTTTTCGCAACTAATTTGCAAACTTTCTGTATCATTACATTTTTTTCAATCCGAAGAAAATAAGCGGAAAATCCAGATCAAATTTCGACATGTCCGATATTCAAATTTCGGGGTGCGAGCCTTTACGAATTTCTGATATTTCTTTAAATTTCAACTTTTCCGAAATATTTAATTTTTGTATTATTTTTACTTAACTGCCAAAAAGCAACTTTCTGCGTTTTTATATTCTCCAAATTTTCTCTAAACTCTCGCGACTTGTAACAGATTTCTCTAAATATTTCCTACATTCTTATGACATTTTCAAGACATTCGATAATTTTTCTCTTAATTTCTAGATTTTTCCGGGCATCTCTGCTTTTTCGATTCAACTATTAAGGACACCAAAGATCATTAGTTGTTGAGCGAAATGCGAAATCAGTACATCTAATGAAAGTTTTCGTTAATTATACGAAATATTATTATCGATATATGAATTTTATCGTTTTAGCTACGAAATATTTACGAATTATTACGACAGATATACGAATTTTTTTGAAATATACAAAAGTTTTAGCAATTATTTCGTTCGAAATACGAAATGTTTGCTATTTCTATCATTTGTATTACGAAATTCTACATTTGCGGTTCTTGTTGTACCAAATTCGATTCCTAGAGATGCTAATAGACATTTTATATAATTTGTCATTCATTTAATTGCATAACTAATATTTATCGTATTATTTGTTCAATATTTGACAGGTAAAAAAAAACTTCTGGTTAATTCAAGAGGATTGCCCATTGGACAGTTGATAAATCATTTATTACATAAAAGTTTCGTTTGTTTTGGAGCTTTTCTTTTCCTAATGCTTACCATACAAATACATAACACACTGTACATTATTAAACATGTTCGAAAACATACCATAACATAACATGTATATAATCATTAAATTCCAACACTCCAAACATAAAACAACCAACACCGAATTCAATGTGGCTCGACGTTGAAGAAGTATACAGAAAAGTTTTTCATCTCGCATTTAGATATTATATAGATGGGGCGCCAGCGTCCCAATAGATTCAGTCACACTTTGGTGTTTGTATGTTGAACATGATACGTACGGTTTTTTTTTTCTTGCTTTTGTAACGTGCGAGTCCTGTGATTATTTAAAATAAAGCTTGAAGGATAATAAAGTCGTATAAAATCGGAGATGGTTAAACGGAACGTTTGTGGTCGGTAAAAATAGTGAAAAATGAATAATAATTATTGTTAAAATTGATTGTTTTATTCTTAAATTTTAAAGTAACAAGGATAACAGCTCGATAATAATTACACGAAAATAGCATGGCTTTAAAAATGTTATATCGAGGACCAAGTTCTCGATTGGAAACGCTTATCGAAAAAATTCAACAAAATAAGGAAGGAATTCAAGGTACTGGACGTTTACCATTTATTACTAACCCAGTGTTAACCATCCGTTAACATCTTTTATTCTAATTAAAAATTATCATCGAATTATGGTCACCCTGGAAGAAGGTAGTTGACTTCCAAGAGCTCGAATTGTGGATCGTTTGCAGTTCGATTTTTTTTACAGTGTAACATTATGTATAGTTTACTGCAAACATTAACAATAAATTAACAAAATGTTTATTTTCTAATAGTGGTCACCCAAATTAAAAAGGTTGATGTAACTGACCCAAATAAAAATTGTACAAGAATGAGCCAAGCCAGATGATGGATTTCTTTTAACATTTTGTTACAAAATTTAACAGATTATTTCGCAGAAATTTAATTTGAAAATTGTTGATAATTGAACAAAAATCGATCGAGTTTATAAAATTCGATTTATGACCGGATTTTAAAAATATATGTTGGGAGGGGTCATGTTGACTTATATAATCAAGGAGTCAATTTTTTAAAAAGATTTGTTTTACAATCTCCTCGCTGTACTTGGGTTTAATTTCGTAACATGAGATTATCCGATTTTTTCAAAATTTAAGATTTTTGCTGGACGGTAAAAAAAAATTTATAAAATCGAAAGTTCGCGTCGATTTTATTTTTTGCAAAATAAAAATTTTATCTCAAAATTTTGCAAATAAAATCAATGAAAAATTCTTCATAAGAAATTAAGTGATTTGTTGTCCAGAAATTGTTCGGAAAATTTTGAATTCTACTAAAAAACGTACAATAAAAAAATTATAAGCATTTCCCTGATAAGTGACCGTTCTTTCTATTGAGCTTGAGCTTATTCCATGTTAGATTGTGATTATGCGATATGCGAGGGATTTAACGGATCGGTATGCACTTAAAAGTTACCCTTTGAAAGTTACCCTATAACCATAGATGCCAATTGATTAATTGAATCCAGGGCCGACTTGGTACCGTTGCCAACGGTGCAACCAAGAAGGCCTCGCGGCAAAATTCCGAAAAATATTTTAATAAATTTGTTCTCTTCTACCTCGACCTCGATTTAATGAAATATCTACTTTCAAAGAACCTTAATTTTCGTGAAATAAGTCTTTTAAATATTAAATTTGTTGAAATTTTATTTAAATGTGTGTATGTACTATTAAGTTAAAGTAAATAATGTGTATCGGATTTTTTAAAGTATTAGACTCAGCCCTGTCGAATCGTCGTGCACAGGGCCTTCCCAAATATCAAGCCGGGCCTGATTGAATATCTTGAGAAACGTCGAACAACTGCTTGCGCAATATTTATGTTCGATTTATTGTCTACTTGTATCGATTGGCCGCAAGTACTCCGACGCTTTGAAATTTATTTTCCATCCGAATAATTTAAAATTAGTGAAATTGATGATTTTCTCAAAGTTCCAAAAGTTCATCGAAAGCTTTTAATTAAAATATTATTTTAGGGAGTATGGGTTCTAATTTCTCTCCCAATAACCAAATTTAAGCGAAATCGGAAACTTTCGTTAAAAAGCTCCGCGGAAAATTTAAATCGCAACCAAACTTTAACTAACTGAATGGATTCGAATTGAAGGATGCCATTCCTTGACAAATTCACCCATCAGCCTGAAATTTTGCATAAATATATGCTTTCAATGAACTCGTGAGAATTTTGAAGCATTTTTTCCCCTTCTTTTTGGGAAAATGTGAAATTTAGTTGAAGGACTGATATCTCGATAGAAAATAGATTAAACGTAAAAAATTCAGTTCGAAACTTAAAGTTTTCTTTGGGCTTACAATGAGTTGAGAAAGCTTTGTAGCGAAAAATTCATATTTTATCGAAATTTAATGAATCGATTAAAAATTATATTCGAAATTATATGGCATTATAATTCGAAGCTTTCAAGATTTTTAAAGCTTTATTTTGGAAAAAGTCGGAATTTCGTAAAATAGCCGTTATTTGAATAAGAAATAGATTTTTAAACGAAAAAATTAAGTTCTAAACTTAGAGCTTTCGATGCGCTTCTAATAGTTTGGACAAGCTTTCTGTGAAAATTCCATATTTCATTTAAATTTAATAAATCGGATAAGAATTCGATTCTAAATTAAAAAAATTACATTTCAATTTTAAGCTTTCAATGAGCTTTCGAGATTTTTGTAGCTTTTTTTGGGAGAATTTGAAATTTCGTTGAAGGATCGTTATTTGAATAGAAAATAGATTTTAAAACGAAAAAAATAATGTTCGGCAAACAAAGCTTTCTGGGAGCTTTAGAGGTTTAGCAGAGCTTTTATACGAAAAGTTTAGTTTTGATATTTTTGTATTTTTCCTCAACTAATTTATAAACTTCCTGCATCATCAGATTTTTTTGGATCGGAAGAAAATTAGGGGGAAATCTGGATCGAATGTCGCTATGTCTGATATTCAAATATCTCGGTGCAAACCTTCACGAATTTGTTATTTTTCTTAGATAAATTTTAACTTCATCGAATTGTAGATCGTTTTAGATTTTTTTCCGGCCGATGAGAATATTTGGCCTGCACTCTTGTAATGGAATTATTTTTTCATAATATTATTATAATACTGTGATTAAGAGCAAAATCTTAGAAAGTGGGCCGATGAATTAACAATCGGTACATATATTTTAGTCAATTTAGGCTTGCACCCTATTGACAACAATTACTAATAAATTAAAATAATAAAATTTGTTTAGCTTGTAAAATCTCTATTTAAGCCCAACAATTAAGAGAAAAAAGATTAGGGCTAATAAACCCTGTCCAGCCTGTTCAAACCAAAAGCACTGAAGCTTCCAAATCTATAATCTTCTTCAAACAAATCGTATATTATCATTAACAATATTCATTGTTTTGCTTCAAAAATGTATCTCTTAGGTCAGCTAGAATCGTAGGCTTCAAATTTTAATCTAAGTCATGGCAATAAGCGGCATAGTAATTCTCAGTAAAAACAGGAATTGTTTCGATTGTAAATGAGAATTTAAGGACGAAAAGCTATTAGAGAAGCATTCCGGTATCCTGATGATATATTGCGAATTCAGTAGGAGGTTCTATTTGCATTTCCAATTATGTCGGAACATGACCGGAATTTGGATAGTATATTTGGATAATCATGGACATAATTAGGTTTTATCAATATATGTGGATCCCTCATAAACTAGATCTTGTTTCCCAAATGGTACTAAACGATAGATGAATTGATATTTCTGGAAACAAATCTCAAAATTTCGTGAACTCTGAAAGAGAAATAAAACGTGTCTGCTCGCTTAGCCGCAAATCTAGTCCAAGAACTGCGATTTGTTGAAGAGATGGTGGGACCAGAACTTGTTTCAAGGGTCAAATTAATTAGTTCAAGCCTCAAAAGTAGTCCATAAGGCCTAGAATAATTGTCTTTTAAAGACCCGTATCAATGTTTTTGTTATCTAAATGAAGTTAAATTTTAAAGAAGCGTAAGGATGCGAATTTCGGACAAATTTGACATTCATATATGGTTTATAGTAAGTCCTAAACAGTCCTTCTTCGACAAAAAATTACCCGGAAAATTAGGTAAAATCTATCTTCTATCTAATTAATTTAATTTTAATTCGAAGCCAAATGTCCAACCAACTTCCGTTACATCAATTTTTGGATTACCCTCCGCAAAGAAGTTTCACTTCAAAAATTTGCTTAGATATTCGCCGGATTTCTTAACATTATAGCCATTCTTATGTAATCAAAGGCTATTAATTTTTACATAATTGTAAAGCGCTAAAAAGATAATTGCTAAATAGAAATCAATCGAATTTATTGAAAATTTAACAAATCGATTTTTGACGGGTCTTTAATATTATATGTCGTGAGAGTACCCCCTGTATTTATAATACTGATAGATTACCTTAACTATACCCTATTTGAATCATTTTCGAAATTTTCAATTTTCAATTTTTTAATTTCCCGCAAAATGTTGGCCGTTTCCATGGAAAGAAATTAACGGCCCCTATAAAATTGGGTGGTACATTGCTAGAAATAGTTCGATTAACAATTTACTCAGTTGTACCCACAGGTTTAATTTATCAAAATCTGACTTTCTGATTTCTTAATAGAATTTTCCGAAAATTTAAGTTTTCCATGAGACGGTAATGGGAATAAAATGGGAAGTGATATCTTACGTGAAGTCCTACGGATTCATGAAATTTCTTATTTGATATCTCGGAAATTAATGAAAGTTGGTCGCAGTAAATACATCATCTCGAAATTTCGAATATTAAAGCTAAAAGCAGGAACATCTTTTAAATTAAATATTAAACTTTGTATGCTCATTTTTAAATAAACTGCTAAATATTATTAACAATTTTAATTTAATTTTACTTTTATGATTAAGGGCAATTACTTGCCTCCAATTACTGTGGTAATTTCCAAGAATAATTTTTCTGAACGTACTTTTAAGGCAACCGATCGACCTGAATTTATCTAATCTCTAATCATCCGTCTAACGTCTCGGCAAACTGGTAGATTTATATGTCTGTTATTCACCAGTGTACATCAGTAAACGTAAGAACATCTTGAAGACAATTAATGTGTTGATATAATACACCAATTAAGAAAACATAAATTATACCAACAGAAGACGTAATGTTGTACTCCTATTATGCAATGTAGTCTTAATTGATGTTTCCCTTCCCTGATTATGATTATTATTTTACATACAGATGGTAGATATAGGATAGTAGGAGAATATGGTGTAACATGGGCCTATATTTTGTTTACCTTTTAAAAGGATAAATATTTAAAAGTATTTACTGAAATCAAGCAAATTTATGTTTCTATATAGCATAAAGTTGACTGATTTCTAATCGTGGAAAGGTGGAATCGGATTAACGATTTCTTACAATGTATTTACTGAATTTTATAAAATTATTTGCGTGTTTAATTATTCAAATATTTGTTTTAAAATCCATATCTGCATTTTCACCATAATACCTAAGACCACTATTGTAATAATTTCAGGGACTACTGTTGCGGCTGAGATGGCTACTATCACTAATTTTTCGAATGATGGCAATGTGACATTTAGCCAATTACTGATTTCAAAATTCAAAATAGTTTGTTAGCCGAAGTTGACTTCCATTTTCCGATCTCATCCAACGACCCATTTCTGACCTATCACAATTATGCCAACTAATCGTATCAGGGCACTGTAACTGCCCAAATTAACTTTCCCTTATTATCTTAGAGGTCTCTTATTTGGATACCAGATACGTTCATTTAAAAAACGCTTTTTTAATCGAGGCCTTTCAACGTCAATTATTTTATTATGACCCTTTAAAGGTACTCTAATTCCACCCGAACTAAATAACATTACGCACGAATAATCCCGAACAAAGTTACATCATTCTTGAATATTTCTTATATTATATATTGCTGCGCATAATCTGTATCTAATTTACTAGTTACTAGTAAACGGAGACTCTTTCTCGAGGAGTCCCGAATTTTTCTCCATTATTTTAAAACTTATAGGATGAATTATGAAGTTTCCCTAAGATTCCTAATCAGGTCCTAATTCAGAATTTAGATAAATATAGAAAAAGGTAGAAAGTTTAAAAAAAATAATTGGTAAAGTCAAAAAAGATCGGGTAAAGGTCGGAAAGAGTGCTTCCCGTATTTCCTTTACTCTCCCTCGATCCCTTAGACTTCCACAATATTTCTTGTGATTTGAAGGAGTCATTCCGAATTTTTTCTGACTTTCTCTTACTTTAATTGATTCTTCCGAATTATACTTATTTCTCCCCAACTTTCCTCAACATAACTCAAATTTACCAAACTTTTCGTCTTCTTTCCCGAAATTTTAAGATTTCCGGACTTTTTTCGACTTCACATCAATTCATTTTATAGATTCCACACTTAAGGCTGGCAAAGAAATGTATATTATTAGAACTATCCTAGCAATTAACCAGATGTTCCCGTAGTGGCGTCCAGTGAACATATCAATGAAGACCTTCCAATATCTGAATATTGTAATTCAGATCCTTTACGTTCTTCTCAATTTCTCTGCAAGTCTACCGCAAATTAAAAATGAGTTCTGTAAGAATAATTCAAATAAGAACCGTAAGATGAGTTTCCACGAACATTCAAAAGTTAGGCAGCTAACTACCTAAATCAATTTTAAATACTACAACTAATCAAAAAAGGTTTATTTTGAAATAATCGATTTCTTAGAAAAATCATGAACTAACGATCGTCCTAAATAATCCTAAAATAAACCTAGAATTAGAGGTAATAAATTGGCCATACAGTTTCCAGTGAATATATAGAAGAATTATTATTTACTTGCTTTATAGCGATTGTGCTGGACATAGGACACAATAACTGATTGAAACTTCATCATATCTCGAGATAGAGTCCTGAAATTGGGCATAAATATCTCGAATGGATCCACGGTTTCGAATAATTAACGACCTAATTCTAAATATTGAATTATATGAAAGATATAAAAGATTCACATTTTAAGTGTTACGCCGCATGGATATACCAACTTTGGTGATTAGCTCTTGAATAAGGAGGAAGAGTTCAGACACATGCCAATCTCCGCCAAAGACATAGCGTAAGACCTACATTTTTTTAAAGAATTTTTCTGAGATATCCTAACGGAATTTGTGAGATTTCTTCCCCGAATTTTCTCAGAATTGCTCACCTATTCGACTCTGTTATTTCTCACCTATTCGACTTTATTACTTTAAATTATCATTTCTCGAATATTTCCGGAAGTTTCTAATTTTTTTTATCAATTTTACGCGGTATTTGGACAACATTTTCCACTCTTCAAAAATTTTCTCCAGACTTGTCCATCTTTTCCCGTGTTTTCTCAACAATTCCTACTTCTTCCCGACATTTTTCTGATTTTTCATTTTCATGGACAAAATTCGGGAGAATTTAGCGAAAAAGTCGAAAAAAAAATTCAGAAAACTTCGACAAAAAATCGAAAAATTGGTAAAAGTTGAGAAAATTGTTTAAACTTTAAAGAAAAGTATCAGGAAAATGCCGAAAAATTGGTCAAAATCGGGAAAAGTATAGAATGGACAGGTAAAAGTCGGTGAAACATAAAAAAGGGCAAACAAAATGGAGTATAATTGGGAAAATATTGAGTAAATTTCCCGCAAATTTAACCAAGAAAAGTCGTGTAAATCCGATAACATTTTATAAACTAAGTGGTAGGAAAGTTAAAAACGAAGTCTGTGAAAGTCAGGAAACCATTGAAAGAATTTCAGTAAAATATCTAATGGTAGATTTTCTTCACTTTCTCCAACTTGTATCCGACCTTCTGCGCATTAGACTGCACGCCATTGTGTCCCCGTGTCCCCGTGTCCATTTTACACATTTTTTTATCAACTTTGGATTGAATTATGAAGAAGAAGGAGAGGCGCTTTGAAGTCTTGTTTTCTCAGATCTATACTCTCTTTCAACGTAGAGGTATCGTATCGGATAAGAGTTTATTCGCTTTGAAATAAATATAAGCTTTAAGATACTTCCAAAAGCTCATCCAAAACTTTTAATTAAAATATAATTTTATGCATTATCAAATATATTTTATCTCCAAATAAAAGAACTTAATTAAAATCGGGAACTTTCGCTTCGTCTTTTTTTTTTGGAAAATTTGATATATCTTTAAAAGGACCGATATCTGGATAGAAACTAGAATCTACAAGCTTTCTGCGAAAATTCCGTAATTCATTTAAATTTAATGAATCGGATAAAAATTCGGTTTAAAATTATTTAAAATAACATTTAAATTTTAAGCTTTTAATGAGCTTTCGAGATTTTTGTTAGCTTTATTTTGGGAAAATTTTATATTTCGTTAAAGAATCGTTATTTGGATAGAAAATAGATTACAAAACGTAAAAAATAAGGTTCAGAAAATAAAGCTTTCTGGGAGCTTTTTTTTTGCAGAGCTTTTGTATGAAAAGTTTAGTTCTGATATTTTTGTATTTTTCCCCAACTATTTTAATTTATAAACTTTCTGCATCAATACATTTTTCCGAATCCGAAGAAAATTATGGGGAAGCCCGGATCAAATGTCGCGATGTCCAATATTCAAATTACTCGATGCGAGCTGTAACAAAAGAAACGTAACCCCTATATTTCAATATATTTCTTGCCTCCTATAGCGTTGTTTCCTATTACGCTCAATTTCCAGGAACGAAACTACAGCGTTGTATGAGGTATTACTGTATTTAAAATAATATTTAGTTTGCAATGCATTTACCTCTCTCTAATTTATACATTTATTTGAATTTATAATACAGAGCCACGGAGAGAAAACTTTGATTCGTTTTCATATCGGTCTCTCCTCTGGGTTAACGGAATGTTAATTTTATTCTCCTTTCCAGTGGTGTGCAGTTTAATGCGCAGAAGGCGCAGAGCACATTTGAAATATCAACAAAATTGTAACCAATTTTTATTGGAAATCGGAGATTTTCTGTAAAAGATTTAGGAAAGTTCCAAAGCTCAACTTTTTTATTAAAATATTAATTTATTCATTTTCAAAACTATTTTATCTCCCGATAGATAAATTTAAATGAAATCGGAAACTTTCGATTAAAAGCTCTGTGGTAAATTGAAATCTCTTCAAAAGCTTCAATGAAAAATTTGAAATTTCGTGAATGGATGGATATCTGGATAGAAATGAGATATTAAAACGTAAAAATTTATGTTCGAAATTCAAAGCTTTCTTTGAGCTTTCAATGGACTGAGAAAGCATTTAGCGAAAAGTTCATATTTTTTCTGAATTTTTATGAATCGAATAAAAATTAGATTCCAAATTATATAAAACGACATTATAATATTAAGCTTCCAATGAGCTTCCAATAAAAATTCAAATTTAGTTAAAGGATCGATATCTGTATAGAAAATTGATTTTTAAACAAAAAACATTAAGTTCGAAACTTAGAGCTTTCATTGAGCTTACAATGGATTGAGAAAGCTCTTAGCGAAAACTTCATATTTTATCTCATTTTAATGAATCGGATAAAAATTAGATTCCAAATTTTATAAAATGACATTTTAATTTTGAGGTTTCAATGAGCTTATGAGATTTTTAAAGCTTGATTTAGGAAAAAGTTGTACTTTTGTTAAAGGGCCGTTATCTGGATAGAAAATAGATTTGTATACGTAAAAAATTAAGTTCCATAGAGCTTTCGTTGTGCTTTTATTAGTTTGGACAAGCTTTCAGCGAAAATTCCATATTTCACATAAATTTAATGAATCGGATAAAAATTCCGTTCCAAATTATATAACCTTTTAATTTTAAGCTTTCAAAGAACTTTCGAGATTTTTGAAGTTTTATCTTGGGAAAATTTGAAATGTCGTTAGAGGATCGTTATTTCTATAGAAAACAAATTTTTAAACATAAAAAATGAGATTCGGAAAATAAAGCTTTCTGGGAGCTTTTTAGTTTTTGCGGAAAATTTTCCGGAATATTCAATTGTTGTATTTTTACGTAATTGTCTAATCAACTTTCTGTGTTGTTACATTTTTTTCCCGTCGAAGCAAAAGTTAGGAATTTACAGGAAAACAGTCGAAATGTCGGAAAAATCAGAAATGGTAGAGGCAAAGCCGGGAAAAGTCAGTAAAAAAAATAGAAAAATACAGGAAAATTAGGGAAAGGTCGGGAAAAGTTAAAAATAGTACGGAAAAGTCGGTAAAAATTCAGTTAAAAATCAGTAAAAAGTTAGGAATTTAAATGACTAACTATGGAAAAGTCGGAAGGTTATGGAATTTTCACCGACTTTTTACTGATATTTTCTCCATCGTACGCGACATTTTCCCGACATTCTCGACATTTTACGAGTTTTTCCTGACAATTCCTGACTTTTTACCGTCTTTCCCGCGCTTTTTGAACTTCTTCGGAAAATTTAATATCCAGTAAGGCAAAAATCGAATAAGTTTAGTAAAAGTGAATGGTGGTAAATATAAACTGTCAAGAAAAATCATAAAAATGGAAGAAAATCCGAAAACGTTTGAAAAATGTTACCGGAAAAAACTAAAACGTACAGATAGAGTTAGATCATTCAGATAAAGTCTGGAACAATTAAAAAAGTTAACAAAGCTTGA
This sequence comes from Symmerus nobilis, assembly GCA_027564815.1. Taxonomy (NCBI): domain Eukaryota; kingdom Metazoa; phylum Arthropoda; class Insecta; order Diptera; family Mycetophilidae; genus Symmerus; species Symmerus nobilis. Next base: position 4,860 of record JANTOP010026671.1, on the reverse strand, counting down.
AAGGAAAGCTAAAGGAAGCTGTAGCTGTTTCTTAGATAAATTTCAACTTTTCCGAAATATTTAATTTTTGTATTTTTACCTAACTGTCTTCTGTTTGATCTGGCAACAACTGCCTGCCTATCCCGTATTTATTGCACATCATATTTAACTATAATTAATTGATCCACAATTATTGTTAAATGTAATACATGCAAACGCCTTATCACTTGATGATGTGTCTCATTTAAAATTATAATTTATCTTTAAACGACTTTGTCCTACAATTCCAACAATTAATTTCATTTTCAGTTGCTGGGATGGTTGGATACTGGGGTAAACCAAGATATTCGAAAACCCTAATTACTTTGGTGTCGTACTTGTCACCAATAATTTTTTTTTTTTTAATATTACCCATATCTCTATGGTCAACTATAAACATCCGGATCATGAAATTTACTGGTTTTTATAAATTAATTAATTAATTAAATTAAATGGTTTTAAATAGGAAGTGTTGATTAATCGGAGAGAAGTGAGAGATTCAATTACTTGCATGCCATACGGTTTTTTATTATTTAAAATTATTCTTTATTTCGATTTTTTTTTTCCTTGGAGCTTGAAAATGGTGTCGTCTTGAGATATGATATCGTGGATGAACTGGACAATTAAATTAAATTGATTTAAGGTGATTTTTTCCAATTTAATATTGTAGGTGGGATGAGACAAATAGTATTTTATTTATAATTGATTTTGGGACGAAAATTAAAATAATTGATGATGGACGGGAAGTTGTAATTAAGGTTTCGTTTATATAGTTTCTCAGAAGGCAGTAAGATATTTATGTAAGATGATTCAGAAAAATAATTTTTAATTCATCCATTTAATACGAATGGCATGTCAAGTTTATTTTTTTTTAAATGAAATTTATAAAAAATATATTGTGATTGATGAAAATCATATATAAAATGATCCAATTTATTATCGTTATCATATCAATTTGATACTCTCCCAAGCTTCCCAAAAAAAAAAAATGATAACGATGATTAAGTTGATTTTTCCATATGATTCCATACTCCTTTTTCCGAATTACTATTCAAACAAGAAAAAACATAACATAAAATATCCTTCAAGTTAAATATAATGGAAAAATTGGATATTTCCCGGGAAAATCATACATATAAATTCTATATCCTTTTTCTTGAAACTCCTTTAAATTAATATATATTGAAATTGTATGGGAAAAGGAATGTTATATTTTATGAATAAAAATGTTTCTTTAAATCACTAAACAGCTTCTCTCCTCTTGATATCCTGGTAAGACAAATTGATGGATTATTAAGCCGTGATTTCTTGCACCATCAAAATATATTTATTATAATATAATTTGAAGAATAATGGTTGCGGGGAAAACCAAGGGAAACACCCTCGATTTGTCTAAGTTTCACCATCATCATTTGGTGGTAGATTTTATTTGAAATTTTAAAATGATAAAAGTTTAACTATTCTGATATAAAATAGATTCATATCATTATTAGCTAACATTTAGCCCAAGGATCGACAACCTATGACCCGCGGGTCACCGAGTGACCCATTTGATAATTTGAAGTGACCCACTTGAGTCCTGAAAAGGGTTTTCATGTTTTTAATTTTATAGTTATTGTTTATTTGATTTATGCAAAATTTTGTAGAACCGAGTCTTTTCAGTATACGTATCTCCACTTCAGTGGCGTGCAGTCTAATGCGCAGAAGGTGTAGATCACACCTGAAATATCAACAAAATTGTAACCAATTGTTGCTGCAAATTTCTAACTCACATTATTTTATTTAATAACTTTGAGTGAGCTTTCGAAATTTTTGAAGCATTTTTTTGGGAAATGTTGAAATTTTGTTAAAGGATCGTGTCTGGATAGAAAATAAACTCGTTGCGCATTTAACAGCTTGATTATACTTCCTGCCAAAATTCCATATTTCATTTAAATTTAATGAATTGGATAAAAATTCGATATCAAATTATTTAAAATAACATTTTTATTTTAAGATTTCAATGAGCTTTCTGGTTTAAAAAGATTTAGTTTGGAAAAAATTGAAATCCCGTTAAACGATCATTGTTTAGATAGAAAATAGATATTAAAACGTAAAAAATAAGGTTCGAAAAATTAAGCTTCCTGGGAGCTTTTGAACGAAATGTTTGGTTTCGATATTTTTGTAATTTTCCTCAACTGACTTAGAAGCTTCTTGCATCATTAGATTTTTTGGATCCGAAGAAAATAATTTGGAAAACCGGATCAAATGTTGCAATATCCGATATTCAACTTTCTCGGTACGAGCCCTTACGAATTTTTGATTTTTTTTTTATATGTAGATCCAACTATTACGAAATATTTAATTTTTATATTTTTACAACTGTTAAAGCAACTTTCTGCGTTTTTATATTTTTTCCGGCCGAAGAAATCTGCACATCTTATGGAGACGTTGACCGCATGCCACTGCTCCACTTTAATAATTTTATCCCGCATTTAAGGAGGGCAGAATTTGGGGGGAATCATATGAACCAAAAAAGAATGTTTTAAAAATGAAAATACCACTGACCCGAAACGTCTTCTTAATACTCACATTTTGGTTGGATTTGATCCGCAGTTTAGAAAGGTTGCCGACCTTTGATTTAGGCTTAAATTCAGTAGATAAGTCTTTCTATTATTTAGCTTTGAGAAGCTAATTTTTAGTATTTCGTAATTTGTTACAAACTAAATGTAATCTAGGAATGTAGCCTTTCTGATTTGAATTATGAATTTTATTTTTTTTTGCTCAATTTCAAAATTTTTTTGCAAATTTTCAAAATTAATTAAATTGATAAAAACAAGTAAGCTGTGGCGTGCGGACAACATCTCCATAAGGCGTGCAGAATTTTATGAACCCTTAACAAAATGTTACAGTCATTATCATACGCGTTTGCTTTATTAAAGAAAACATCACTTAGAACTATCACTAGAGCAGGGGTGGGCAACCTTATCTCTGTAGAGAGCAGCATTAAAATGAAAAAATCTCGGAGGGCCACATGTGCTCTAGGAGTCTATACTATAAATTTACCACATTCTTACCAAATTCAAAATAATTATATTGAGTAAATTCGTAGTGAATTTAAGTAACTGCCTAGTTAGTATTAACCTCTTTATAGTCGTTAATTGTTAGTTGTTAGTATAGTTGGAATCCAAATTTGTATCAGATGAGGTGTGACTTATATTTTCATTCGTAGATTAAATTATAAATTTATCATTATTTAAATTCCGGAAAATTTAGGAAGATATGGAGAAACTCAGAAAATGAGTAATAATGTTAGACAAACTTCAGTAAATAGAGTAAAGTTAGTAAGGATAGCGAAAAATCCTTAATAAAAAATAAAAAAAAAGTAGAAAATCCAAGTACGGCGCAAATCGCCCGTCAAAATTTAGGGATTGATTTTTTTGGAATTTTGAGAAATTACTTTCTTCATTATTCGTTTAAGAACAATTTTGAATTTTTAGATTCTTAAAAATTTCGTAGAAAATTTCTAGGAAATTCAGTTTATCTACTAAATGGTTCCCAAATTTATGAGAATTATAAGCAAACATGTTATTTTCTTAAAAATTTATATTTTGGCATTCAATCGAATTTCATGAATGAAATTTCGCGAAAGTTTCTGCCAGTGGAATTTTGAAAATTATAAAAACTAAGAAAACCCTTGAAATTGAAAGACTTGTTTAGTAAATCAAGCAATAGTTTGAAAGTTGGATGGAAAATTATATACAAATTCATTTAAAATTGAAGTTACGAGAAAACATGGATATTTTCCAGCTTTTCTTTGGATTTTTCCACACCTTATATGACTTTTCTTTTTGAAATGGAAAACTTTTTTAGAAAACATTTATTTTAATCAATAATTTGAATCCTTCCAGTCACCCCTCGAACCCATCTTACAGATAACAATTCCCTTAACCCCAATTTTTTGTGAGTTTCTAGAGTTACATTTTGTGTTCTATTTCTGCCATAACGGGACGAATATGACCCATAACTCAATATCTTCCAATTTTGACCAAAACAAGTCAGAATATGACTCAAAAATGGTGAAAAAAAAGTCTAGAAAATCAAAAAAAAAGCAACGAGCCAAGCCGGTCAGGAATTCAGAAATTTAAAAATGTAGAGTCAGTAAAATTAGGGAAAGTAAAGTGCGAGAAAAATCAGAATGATTTGGAAAATAGTCCAATTAAGGAGAAAATTAGTCGGAAAATTACCGGAAAAATTAGGAAATTCAGGGAGAAGTCTCGGCAAAGTTAAATTAATTATTTCCCAGTTCCCGAATCGTTAATAATCACAAATAAGTCATTGAAACTTTCATATGGAAGCACCTCTGCTCCCTCGAGGAGTAAAGGGTATAGATGATGATGATGATGATTTCCCAGTTCCCAGTCCCATTAATCTGCTTGTAAATCGCCAGAGATTTTTCAATTCAAAATTTTATTAAGGGGCACAACTAGTGTTATAGCCTAAAAAAAGGCAATTTTTGGGAATTTTTAAAAAAAAAACTACTGTATCAATTGTTTTGTTTGTTTAAAAATTTTAAGAGTATATTTACACATATTTTAAGAATACACAGTAAAATTTTTGAAGAAAAAAGTTAAATATTTTTTGAGTTACACGCGATCTCCGACGGCGCTAAAAAAAAAAAGGTCCTCCACTGCTGCAGTGATTCCGGCCTTCACCGTGGATGAAACCAACAAAAAAATTCTCGTTAAACTAGAAGATATTGTCCATAAAATGACCCTCGGTCGAAAAAAAAAAATCAAAAATTGACAAAATGGCGGCGTTTTTAAAAAAAAAGTTGAATTTTACCCAAAATTTTGGTCGTTT
>JANTOP010026670.1:26835-52062 GCA_027564815.1 Symmerus nobilis | reverse complement strand
TTCTTGTTGCTTTTAGATATGGACACCCCCCCCCCCTTAATAAAAATTATTTTACAATTTCCTCACTCTACTCCTTCAGTTTATTTCTGCATTATCAAGTTTCCTGATTTCCCGTCATAGAATGTTCTGTTTCTCACGTGCCTGTCATAAAAATGGTATAAAATCGAGTTTGTTAGCCAAAATAAAATAAATCCCGAAACGGTTGATTTTTTCAAAAAATTTTCTGTATAAAATCTCTTCGCTAAGAGAAAATAAGAAAAATTTTCCTTGAAATTCTTAGCAAAATAAATTTTGAACAAAAATCTATCGAATTGATTGTCCTCAGAAACTCAGATTTAATTCATATAAATTCTGCAGACTACAGAGACTCATTCTCATGAGTTCCTACGAAATAGGTCCATATTGGTCCAAATAAATGGACAGGATTTATTTAATAATTTTTCATACGTTAAATAATACTGTTCATTCTTTTATAGGTTAAATGATAATGTTCTAATTTCAAGGAATTAGAAATTTATCTTGTGACCCTAAGCTGATTTATATTCCTTTAGATTAGTACTACTTATCAATGAAGTTTAAAAGAGTTCTCTGAGACCGTTCTAGAGCTATATGCTGTTCTCGGTGTTATATAAGTAATGCATGTGTTCTATCTTCAATTTAACTTGACAATTTGACTTGAAACTTGAATTTGATATTAGGGATTATCTAGGGAGAGGGAGAGATTATGGTTTGAAATATCGAACCATAGAATATTATATGATTAACGAGTACCCCTAGGAACTATATATTTGTTCTTGAAACCAATCATTCCAAGCAACAAGCGAGAATGGGAAATTCCCAGTTAACAAAGGTTAATTTCTTGTAGATAAAGAAATCCTCCCATAATTTTAGTATCTGAAAAAATTTACAGGTTTCCATGGATTCGTAAAATTCCCAATTGAATATCTCGGGAACCAGTTTACAGAATTTAATGAAAGTTGACTGGAATAAAGGAGTATCCTCCTAGTATGAGGAAAATAGTCTGAATATTATGGATTAGAACATCTAGATAGGGACGACATACTTTAGATTATGAGTTTTGATTTCGTCAACGATTCCTGATATGTCTATTGGCCTCTTAAGTATTTTTCTGGTTGTGGATTTTAACAATTTTTAAATCAATTAAACTTTAAATGTTTAATCGATGTTTAACATTGTAGAACGACGCGAAAATCCGAATAGCTAACTCCTTGTACTATCTATCCTAAGTCCCTAACCCTAACATTTTTCGGATAATTTTAGTTGATTTTTCAAATCTACAATATTTAAAAAATCCTAAAGTTACCCTGTTGGTCACTTTACATCGAGACTTAACTGCAAAGATGGGACTAATTTTTTCTGCTCATGGCTCATGAATTTCAATAAAAATTTCTAAAATTATCAATTTAATTTAATTTTCTGGAATTTTTTCGATTTTCAAAAATGTTCAATATTCATGAAATATTGGGAGTTAATTTTTTAATTTTCTGATTTTAATGAGGGAAAAATTCTAATTAATTTCTTAAGAAAATCTGGGAAATTAGTAATAAAGGTCCCGAATAATTCCCGAAATAGTATCATATCGTTAGTTAAAGTAAAAGAATTTAATTTAATTAAAAATATATATATATTCGCATAGATATACATTTTAATAAAATTAACGGTGTGCGAAATATCAGATTTTTATCGACGAGAAAAAAAATCATTTATGTTATTTGGTTCCTCGCTTAAATCTTTTGTTAAACTTCTCGAATACATTTTTTCTTGCGACTCGAAAATCGCTATTAAAACGTTTTTTTTTTTATTTAATTTCTTATTAATGAAATAAATCCAAGATGCATTATGAACGAAAGAAAAATATAATTTATTTATTCTGAAACAGGTTCAGTAGAGCCATAGTGGTATTAAGGTAAAAGATATAAATAATGATCAAGTTCATTGGAAGTCATCAACCTATTTTTTCGGTATTATTACATTTAATTTCTTATTAAATGTATAGAAATTTCCTTGACTACAATAACTTCTCACTTTTAAAATTTATTTCTCACCTCCAATTAAATGTATTAAGAAAACAGTAAATCAATTTTTCAATTGGAAAAATTTCTCTGCATCGATTTTATGTTTAATTTTAAATATATAAAATAAATAGAAATTTGTGGTATATTAATTACCATCCATTTAGCGGCATTTTACTAAACATGAATATTAATTTGATAAAGTTGACTTTTTAAAGAGATATTTATACCAACACTTTCGAATGATGATATAGGTTTTAATATTAAATTAATAGAAGAAAAAATCTTCAAATAGAAATTAGAGTTAATTAAATAGAAATATTAAATCTACTTACTGTAAGTATTAATTTTTTTTATCCGTTAATTTAATTATGGAAATCTCTGAAAAGAGATTCACTTTTTTGTATAAATAATTATTTTTTAAAAACTCCCTCGATCGGTTCGATTCGATTACACTTTAAATTAATTTTTTTAATTATAATTCGCACAAAAATATTTTTTTCACTGAAAAAAATCGGTTTCCTATATCAAATTCAATTCGTTTCGGAAATAATTTGACAAAAATATCAATCGATTAAAATTCAAAATTGATCGGTTTAAAGCAGAAAATGATGTTATCACAACTAGAAATTTCTTACATTTGAAACTGTAGTTACCTTGAACTTGTCTTTATATATGGTGACCCACTTCTTAAGCACTTTACCACTACCTCTTTTTCTTCTTCGTTTTTACCATTTTTTTCTTGGTTGGTTCAATATATAAAATCGAGTCATATATATGAAGTAATGGTTTCATTCTACCAACAATTTTAAAACCATTTTTTTTTTATATTAATTGCATTTGGTTTTTCTTATACAGGGTATGGGTAAATTTATGTATTTAAATCCGAGAAAAAACGGCCGAAATTATATTTCATGGGTAGAATTAGCTTATATTATGAATGAATTTTCGATGGAAATTTTGTCAGCAAAATTTTAACTGTTTTCAATTCTAGCTGACCCTGTTTCCCCTAGCACAAATTGCTCAAATGTATTTTAAATTTGTTTTCGTCTTCATTTTCAGTCTCATAAAAGGTAAGATATATACGTAAGTACATAACAATAATTCCAAGTCTGCTTTTAAATACAGGTAATGAATTGTAATTTAAAATTGCATGGTTTTCTTCACCAACTTAACATTATATTACTTCTATATGTAAGATTTTGGTATACTTACTTACAGTACAGTATGCAGTGACGTGCGGTCAATATCGGACATCGTGACATTTGATCAGGATTTCACAATCATTTTCTTTGAGTCAAAAAAAATGTAATGATGTAGAAAGTTGACCAATTAGTTGAGAAAAAATACAAAAATATCAAAACTAAACTTTTCGTTCAAAAGCTTTATTACAACTTAAAAGCTCCCAGAAAGCTTTATTTTCCAAACCTTATTTTTTTGTTCTAAATTAATTTTTTATCCAGATAACGATTCTTTAACGAAACTTCAAATTTTGCCCAAAAAAAGCTTCAAAAGTCTTGAAAGCTCAAAATTAAATTGTCGTTTTCTATAATTTGGAATGCAATTTTTATCCCATTTATTAAATTTAAATGAAATGTGAAGTTTTTGCAGAAAGCTCACTAAGACTATTAAATGCGCACCGACAGCTCTAAGTTTTGAATTTAATTTTTTACGTTTAGAAATCGATTTTCTATCCAGATAACGGCCCTATAACGAAAGAATAATTTCTTGTAAAGTTAAGCATTAAATAATTCGAAAGCTCATTGAAAGCTTAAAATTAAAATGTCGTTTTATATTATTTAAAATTGAATTTTCATCTGATCCATTAAATTTAATTGAAATATGGAGTTTTCGCTGAAAGCTCCCCCTTACCATCAAAAGCGCAATGAAAGCTCTAAGTTTCGAACTTCATTTTTTACATTTAAAAATGTGTTATCTCGATAGATATCGAACCTTTAATAAAATTTTAACTTTTTCTAAAATAAAGCTTAAAAAATCTCGAAAGCTCATTGAAAGCTTGAAATTATAATGTCGTTTCATATAATTTAGAAAGAAATTTTTGTCCCATTTATTAAATTTAAATGAAAAATGGAGTTTTCGCAGTAAGCTCATCCAAACTATTAAAAGCACAACGAAAGCTCTAAGTTTCTAACTTAACTTTGTATGTTTAAAAACTGATTTTCTGTCCTGATATTTAGTAAAGCGTTCAATAGCGGAATTTTATCTTTCCTAAAATTAAGCTTTGAAAATCTCAAAAGCTGAATGAAAGCTTAAAATTAAAATGCCGCTTTGTATTATTTGGAATTGAATTTTCATCCGAATCATTAAATTTGAATGAGGTATGGAATTCTCGCAGAAAGCTTTTCCTTACCATTAAAAGCGCAACGAAAGCTCTAAGTTTGAAACGTAATTTTTTATAAAATGAGTAGTTTCTACGGCCAATTGAAAACAGAAAATGGTGGTTTTTAATGGACTAATTTAACCAATTTTTTTTTATTTAATTTGACCGTATTATTTATTATAACGTTTTTGTTTGAAGAAGGAGATTTTTAAAATAAAGCCTTGATAATGGCCACCAAAGTGTGGACCGAAACGTTGGCGAATCATCAAATGTTTTTGCATTAAATTTTTACACACATCCTGGTAATTTTTTATTTTTAAAAATCTCTGGTCTAACCAGAGAACGAACCTTTAACAAAATTTCAATTTTTTTTAAATAAAGCTTCAAAATATGGAAAGCTCAATGAAAGCTTAAATTAAAACGCCGTTTCATATCACTTGGAATAAAATTTCTGTCCCATTCATTAAATTTAAATGAAAAATGAATGTTTCGCAGAAAGTTCATCCAAACGTTTAAAAGAAAACCGAAAGCTCTAAGTTTCGAACTTAACTCTATGTTTAAAAATTGATTTTCTATTCCGATATTTAATAATATGTTTATAAGCGGAATTTTACTTTTCCAAAAATTAAGCTTTGAAAATATCAAAAGCTGTTTGAAAGCTTAAAATTAAAATGACATTTTATATAATTTGGACTCTAAATTTCATTTCATTCATTAAATCAAGATAATATATGAAATTTCTCGGTAAGAACTGTCTCAATCTACTGAAAGCTCAAAGAAAGCTTAAAGTTCCGAACTAAATTTTTTTCATCTTAAAATTCATTTTCTATCCAGATGATAGAAAATCCATCCAGAGACGATTTAGATGACTAAAATAATATTTTAATTTTAAGCTTTCGATGAGCTTTTGAAATATTCTTCAATTTCCCTGATAAAATTGACTATGTGCTCTGCGCCTTCTACGCATTAGACTAGACGCCACTGACAGTATGTGAATAAAAAATTATCATTTAATGTGTAAGCAAGCAACTATGGGATGAATGTAATAATTCGTGTAGAACTGTTTAAGAAAAGAGAAAAATTTGTATATTGAGATGTTAAATTTATTTCTCTACAAATATATTGAATTCCAATAATTATTATACAGTTAGATTTAATATTAACAAATAGAGATCCAGCATTTGATACTGTAATTTTATTAATTTATTCGATCATATAATCATATCGTAACATATGCGTATGAAATATGAATAAATTTTAATTGATTTAAAATTTTTTAATCGGCTGAATAACAGTTTAATTTTCCAAATACAAAATGACAAGTTAGATGGATTTTCCGCGACATTTATTCTGCGAGTAGCTTTCCCTTCATGTCATTTATTTTCTATTTTTAGTATAAGAATTGGTATGGGAATTCTCTGAAAGAAGAAATTTCTATAAGAATTAATATACCGATTTTTCAAAAGATTTAAGCAGCGACCCCATTTTTAAAAAGATGAAATTAAAATTATATTAACTGTTACTGTTGAAACTATTTTAGGATATTATTTCTTTTACTGGTTTTCAATTTTCAACAATTAAAATTAAATTTATTAAGAAGATCTTACCTTTAATAGATATTTATGACATACTAATACACCCTTACACTTACCTTTTTCTAAAAAATTAAGTATAAAATAAAAGCATGAATGAAAATATCAATTTTCTTTGAAAATAATCTTGAAGAAAATTCGTAAAAAAATTGCATCCAAATTAAAAATAAATATTTCACAATATGAATTTTATGAAAAATTTATTTATGGGGCAATTCGCTAACGTTTAGTTCAAATTCCTATTAGGTTTGATTTAGTTTTGTTAATAAATTTTATTAACAGTTTCATCAAAGCAAGTCAGTAAAATATTTTAAGAAAATCTATATTAAAAACCCTTATTTTAGAAAATATTTTTATTGACTTAAAACCTGACAATTTTGATTTAAGCAGAATATTATAATCGCTGATTTTTAATATTTTCTAAACAGATTTAATCAAACCGATTTATGTTACTAGTATTTCCTAAAATTCGCTAATAGAAAATGGAAATAAAATGGGTCAGACTTAGAACTAACGGCTATTTCTGCATAAGCTTCTCAGTCATTATAAAGATATCTACAACCAGTCAATATATTTTATGATTCGCCTTACACGGTCTAATGTATATTTTAATTTATGCCTATTTTACACAGGGCCGCTATAAGCTATTCACGTGCCCTAGGCCCAATTTTAATCTCCAAGTCCTCAACTACTATTTTTTTAGGAATATAAATGAATTTTATTTATTTAGTGATTTTAATTATAAAATTAAACCCTGTCAAGCACAAATAAATTTAAAAATCTGAAGAGAAGTTTTATATTTTGAATGCAATTAATACGTTTTAAAATCTCATTTTTATCCGAATGATTGAATTTTAATCAAATCTGACACTTTAATACAAAAGCTCCACAAAAGCTTAAAAGCTCAGAGGATTAAACTTTGGGTTTAGGAAATAATTTTATTCGTTTTGACACCAATGTGTCAAATCCATCCAAATAATTTAACTGCAACCAAACTTTTAAATGTTCCGATAAAAGCTCCACATGAACTTACGAGTTCAGCGAAATCTTTAAGTTTTGATTAAAATTTTATACATTTCGAATTCTAATTTTTATTAAAATAATTAAATGGTAAATAAATCTGCAAGTTTCCCACAAAAGCTCCAAAGAAGCTTAGAAGCTAATCGAAAGCTTAATATTTCATTCGTATTGAAACCTATTTCCAATTTTGGACCTAATTTGTCCCTAAGTAACTGGTGGATTTTAGCAAATTATTGATTTCCAATTACTTAGACTTGAAATTATGGATGAAATTGAATCAATATTAATTATAGAATTTAAAGATTTAATTAATGTTTTATAAGTTACGCAGAAAATAAAAGTTCTAGGCAATGGGTAGAAATTTCATGCATATTTTTTCCACTTGTCTAAGTTATGGAGAAAATATGATTCCCGGACACTCCTGGAACAATATCCGAAATCCATAATGTTCCATGAAATGAAAATTCCCATACGACAAACCAAATTTCAGGTAACAACCATAATTTTAATTTAAATATTAAATTAATTTCATCTTACATATTCTCATATTCAATCTCTAACCTGAGGAAATGGGAAAAAATTATATTGAGTTTGGGTTTTTTACTATCAACCCAACTATTTAACCTTTCTTATTAACCAATTAGCGGCTTCCAAAAATTCTTCCATTTTTTTATATTGCCTTAAAATTGGGAAAATTCGGAGAGTCGAGAAGGAAAAAGTAAAAAGAAATATTCGAGAAAGAAAATTCGATTAGCAGCAGGGACAAATTATAAATGTATGGCTAGACAAATGAGGTTTGGAATTGCCTAAGAAAGTTTATAATCATTTTTCTAATATATGTTTCCCAATTCACATTAACCCTTTCTCAATTGTCCTCTTCTTCACCGATTTTTGCAGACTTAACCGACATTTCCCGGCATTTTACCAACCTCCTCTGAACATGCTCTGAATTTTACGAATTTTTCTCAACTTTTTCCTAATATTTCGCAATAAGTTTCCTAGTCTACTAAGGTAATGCTACTTGCTGGTACTCTTACTTTACACCCTTCAATGTACTCACTGACTATAAGATCCCTAAAGCTCTTTTTGAGACTCCTTTCCATGATTGTGAATAGGATGAACGTAATCCCAAATTTAAACTGGCATTTCAGAACGGTCCCGCAGAACGGACTGAAGGATCGTTTCCTGCATTTTTTTCCATGGTATTTGGGTAATTAGGTATTTGGTGCATTGAAACCCAAATTAGCTAATAGGGGTGAAAAATACGGTATTCATACCTAACAGAGTATAGAATTAATTAAGGACATGGAATCAAGAGTGCTATCTTAGGATGGAATAAAAGAGAGAATATATTAAGGTCAATATTTAGAGCAAACACAGGCTAATAACCTCAGTGAAATTAACTCGGAAAGATTAGGCCGAAAGATGCTAACATTTTGTTAAGGTCATAAAATTCGGCACACCTCATGGAGATATTGACTAGACGCTACAAGAGGGAATAAGCTTGAAGCTATTTTAATGAAATTCATGGCCCCAATTTTCAATAAATTTCTGTAATGTATAGGGTGAGGAATCAATGATTGGCCACTAGAATCAATGGTTGGTCCCAATTGGGAAATCGGATCAGATCTGAAGGGTAAGGGAAAAACCTGAAAAATGGTGTCGGAAGAAAATTTGTCAGAGTTAATCATAAATGGGGTGAAAGAAAAATTCAGAAATTTTGGGATAATTTCGGAGAGACGAGAATAACTCAGAGCAAATTAGGGCCATCGACGAAAATCGGAAGATCCACACGCAACTTCCATTAACATTTTTTCCGATTATTTTCTCGCTTCTCTTCTGTTTACTGACTTTTATCAACGAATTTTCGGATTTCAACAACAATTTTTCGATTTTTCAGACATAATCAAGACATAAAATTTGTATAGCTCATCGAGATCATTCCAGGACCCACCCCCACCCCGACATTCCGAGGTCTCTTCGATCGTAATCGAATTTCTGGGGAACTCAACCGACACTTTTTTACTTGAAATTTCTGGTATATTTCAAAATTTTAATGAAAATCAGAAATTTGGAAAAATTTATTAAAATTTAGAAAATTTCTAGAAAATTTGATCAAAAAACGGAACATTTTATTGAAAATTCAAAAAATTCCAAAAAATTTTTAAAAAAAATATGAAACGTGATCAATTTCAGTAAAATTTTGGAAATTTCATTAAAATTTGAAAAATTTCCAAGAAAACGAGAAATTTTATTGAAAATTCTCAAAAATTTGGAATTTTAAAAACTTATTAATGAGGAATAAGGAAAAATTTTGTGTGCCCAACATTATGGGATAATTAACCCTGCCTCTTTGGCATAATTTATTTTGAAGAATCATATTCTGTATTTGTCTAATATACTTAGGGCAAGTGTATGATTATTTGGTTCTAAAGCGACTAGGATTAACAACCGACTAAAATTCCATTTAACAATTATTAAGAATGCAAAAAAGGCATTTACAGATTTTCTTAATAAAATATTCTTTTATAGCAGATTTTTTAAGATTTCTTGCAATCGACGATTTTGGATGAAATTATAATTTAAAATTAGAATTTATTAGAGTAAATTTTTTCATAAAAATTCACGGTATATAGAGTTACTGGACGTTAGTTTTCAACATCGGTTAAGAATTTACTGGTTAAGATACATAATTAATTTATTATTATTCTAACATAAATTTAAGTCTAATAGCAAGAATAATTAATATTAAAAAAATTCATTTATAATTAGGACACCATAACTAGAACTTTTTTTTAACAAATATAGAAAATAAATTAACTGAACACGATTTAACCCACAAACTAGCGTGAAATTGTTCTTAAAAAATAATATTTTATTTATAAACTTTTAGACATACTTACCATCAGATAAATGTAGGTAGGCCCAAAATTACGGTAAATTTGGTCAAATATTTAAAGGTTAGCAACTAACATTTTCTATTCTATAAAAAAAATCTCAATAAAATATTTCTTCATTCAATAATTATAAAACATAATTAATCTTATTATTTCTAATTATAGGTGTTAAATTAAAATATATGAATGTATGTATTATGATTTCATAATGTAATTCAATCTGGTAGATATCTTTAATTTAGAACAAATAGTTGTTGATAAAATATACCGTTTACTTCTTTAATATTGACGGTAAATCGTTTCTCCAATTAAATTAAATTAGTTTCTTAAGAAATAAATTATTTAAATTGAGAAATCTTTATTCCGTAAATAGGAATTCTTTTAAATAATCATTAAATTTAATTATCCATTTATTCTTTCCTGATCGGAAAAGACGATTTCCTAATATTGTACCGGGAAATTGTCATGCTAAATAAATTGATATTTAGCAATAATATTATAATAATTATATACCTTTTAATATGGATGTAACATAAAAGAATTTGGACATTAATTTGGTCATTAAGCATCGAAATGAAAATTTCGATTTTTATGCCGATTCAAAATACAATACAAGTTTTCACCTTCACCGGGTGAAATTCATCATACGTACAATTTGGTTGAAAAAAAAATCGAAAAGAAATTTTTTATATCAAAAATTTTACTCTTCTTAATCAGTCAAGGATAAAGTAGACTGGCCGATAAGAAAAAGTGAGATAATTTGATTTATTTTCATCTAATTAAAAGTAAAATGAAATATTTATTTTTTTTTATCTAAATTTCAGATGTTTTTGTTTACCGAAATCAGCATTTTGAAATAGAAATTTAAGAGAGTGGAACTAGAAGATACTTTACTTTTTAGACAAAATACTTACTTCTCTACAACAAACCCGTCCTAATTAGAGACAGAGATATCCGGTGACAACCTTCTCACATTAATTTTCAAATATATAATTTTTTTTTTAAATTTATAGCGAAAGTATTGATGAATGGAAAATAAATATACAATATTTTGTGATAGTTAAATGGAGTCGATGACCGATTGGATAAGCTTTATGCGACTATGCAAGTAAGAGTCTGAATATATTGGCGGAGCTCTATGGGAATATGGACCTAATAATAATTATTTATCCATTATGATAATTAATTGAAAATGTCTGTTGAATAAAAATAATTATTTATAAATTAATTGCAGATAATTATCCAGTTATAAGTGAAGCCGGTCAATGGAAAAATATAGAGACGAATCGTATATATACAAAATTTGGACGACGTGCTTACACGTTGCATGCAGTGTCGTGTGTGTTAATTATTATAACTTTCATTCACACAAAAGTTTTTTTTTTAATTAATTTATTTTACTTATTTACTTATTTACGAATAATATATGCTTTTATTCACAGTATTGCACATAGGTTTAATTAACGTTTAATTAACATGCGTGCATGGGTAAAATTGTATTACAAGTATATTGTCCCTTTAAGTTGGACACACAAACTTATTCTTTTTAAAATTCATGTAATTTCATAATTTGTTAAAATTCCAAATTTTTTGAAATTTTCGTTATTTTTGTCAATTTTCCAAATTTATTAATAATTTTCCAAATTTTAATGAAATTTTACAAATTTTACTGAAATTTATCACATTTCATAATTTTTATAAACATTTTTTGGAAATTTTCTAATTTCCAAAAAAATCTTCTGTTTTTCGATTAAAAATCCTGGAAATTTTCTAAATTTTAATGAATTTTTCCAAATTTTACTTAAATTTATCACATTTCAAAATTTTTATGAAAATTTTTTGGAAATTTTCGAATTTTCAAAAAAATGTCCTCTTTTTCGATTAAACTCGTGGAAATTCTCTAAATTTTAATGAATTTTTCCAAATTTCTGATTTTCATTAAATTATTTAAATGTAGCAGAAATTTCGATTGAAAAAGCCAGGGAAATAAAAAGAAAGTCTTTAGAAATATGAAAGTTGGGGAAAATTGAAAGGAGACGATAGGTAAAAGTCTGGAAAAGCGGGTTAAATTTCCAAGAATTTCGATTAAAATCTCAAAGAGCTAAACTAATTTTAGGGAGAGTAAAAGCCGGAGAAAAGTTTGTAAAATCACATAAATAAGCGTTCATGTCAGAAAAATCGACCAAAAATAAATTAACAAGGCGATTAAACTGGAAGGAAGTCAGATTAATAGAGAAATTGTTGTTGAAATCGGAGAAAATCGTTAGTAGAATTAGTATATCCTATTTGTGATTTTAATTAACTCCGGCCAACTTTTTTCCGATATGGCCAAATTTTTCAGGGTTTTCCTTAGCCTTGAGAGATCTGTACCGGGACTTAGCGCACGCTTAAATGACTGGTTTGGTTACTTATCAGCCTCATTAAGCCATAAATTGTTTAATTAATACCCCCGATTAGAGAAGTTTTTAAAATTTCATATCTCGAAACAGATGAGGGACACCACAATTAGGTTTACTGGATTAGATATAGAAAGGATATGTCTATAAAAAGCCCATAGTAGGTTCATTGATACTCAAATGTTTTCTTGGCTTTTCGCGGGTCAAAAGTCATTAGTTTGAAATTATCGAATGATGTTCATATAAAAATATGTGGAAAATCGGAAAATGAGAAAATTGGCGATATCTTTTATTGCATAATAGCCTCATATATTCTCCATATAATTAAAATATAATTGGTAGCATTAGGTAACTCATCTGGTGGCTAAGTATAATTTCAGTGGCGTTAGGAGGTCATCTCTGTAAGGTGAACAGAATTTTATGACTTAAGGGTAGCAATTACTACTTGCTTCTTTCTCAAGTAAAATACACGCCTGGAAAGTTTCGACGGAATCGGCGCAGTAATTCCTGAGAAAAGTGCATTGATATTGCTGTTGGGATAATTCGATCAATTCGATAAAAATTCATAAATTACATTAAAAATAAATAACAGCTTAATTTATTATAAATAAAAATATGAATAAATATCCTCATCCCAATAAAACTTCACCCGCTAAATAGAGCGAGAAATTTTTTATTTCTTCAATAAAAAAAATAAGTAATAAACCCATTTTCTTTTCATTTACAACAATTTTATTAATTCTTATAATTATTTATTCTGATAAACTTTCTTATGATCGTTGAACCTTTCGATGAGAACACCCACGATCAAGTTATAATATTACAAAAAATTAAAGAAATAAGTAAGTCAAATAAATGACCTTGACTTGCCACTTACTACCATTCTTTAAGATAATGGGTGTTCCATATTGTAGATTATTTTTCGGTAATATTATTTTACATGGAATCCGAAAGGGATTATGAAAAATGAAGGAAATATTCAACGAACACCCAGTTCTTTAGTAGATTTATTTCGATTTTAAAATCTTAACCGTCCGTATCGTACCAGATCAGTTCGTCCATTACTCAGGTTATATGGTAACAAGCAAGAATTAATTTTATTTATTTATGACATAAATATATTATTGTTGAAATGAAAATAATATTTGAATATAAAGAAAAAATTTGTCATAATTACATGCCGATCCATAATCACAAGAACTTTAGAAAGTTTTGTAATACTTAAGTTATTTGTAAAATAATTTTGCAAATAATGGCAAATGAAAATAAAAATTGCGAAGAAATTATTCTAAATTTTTATATTTGTTAATTTGAAGAAAATTATATATATTTATTCTAATAATTATTTGACTATTATTATAACAACTGATTTCCGATAATAAATATCAATAGATATAGAATGTCTTATCTCCTGATCGATTTTGTGCAGAGATATGAACAGAATTCCTTCAACGTTTCAATAACAGCTGATTTATTTGAGCTGATGATAATTACTCCTCCAATACCAGCTTACCTTCATATAAAATTAGGCCTCTTTGACGTTATTTTTAAGGATAGGGTGCTTTAGGGTAAGGTGGAAAAAATCCCGAGGAATAACTATAGCTCTATTGAAATTTAAAAATAATATGGGAAAGCTGAGTTTAAACTTTAAAATTATTCACATGATATAAATTTACTATTTATAGTGAAAAATATATTTCAATCTTGTTGAAGCTTTTCAACAAGATTAGCATCAAAAATCAATCTGCAGATACAGTCGGACCAATTGAAAAAATTCTTGGGGTAGGTCATGAAGGTCATGAAGGTCTTGGGGCAGTTAAATTTAATCTTAACCTACTGATCCATTTTGTAGATATCGTCTATTAAAAATGGATTTTCCTAAATTCAGAAAATAGTCCATATTAACAAGAAACTTGACTTGCAAATATGTAGACGATTCCTTAAAATAGTCTCAGTAGGAATATTTTAGAATAAACCGAGTTCTCCCCATCCCCATCAAGCTATTCATTGATGCAAAATTTCAAAATTTGGTGCAGCAATTAATTTTAAGCTTTCGGTGAGCTTTTAAAGCCTCTGTCATATTTTTTAGAAAATTTAAAATTTTATTAAATAATCCTAATCTAACATGAAGAATAAATTTGAAAACCTAAAAAATTGGGTTCGAAACTTAAAGCTTTCGCTGAGCTTTTATTTATTTGAAAAGCTTTTTCGTGGAAATTCAATATTTTAGATGAAATAAATGAATGAGATGGAAATAAAATTCTTAAATGTGTAAAATGAAATTGTTATTTTTTAAGCTTGCAATGAGCTTTCAAGATTTGTGAAGCTTTTTTTTGGGAAATATTTTCGTTATTTGGATGGAAATAGATTTTAAAACGTAAGAAATATGGTTCGGAAAATAAAGCTTTCTGGGAGTTGTTATGCAGGACTTTTGCACGAAAAGTTTAATTTTCATACATTTTTATTTTTACTCAAACTATTTATTAACTTTCTACATAATTGCATTTTTTTGGATCCGAAGAAAATTATTGGGAAATTCCGATCAAATGTAGCGGTGTCCGCTTCTAAAATTTCTCGGCGTGAGCCATTAAAAATTTTTGATTTTTCTTACTTAGATAAATTTCAATTTCAATTATCTGAAATATTTAATTTTTGTATTTTTACCTAACTGTCTAAGCAACTTTGTGCCTCTTTACATTTTTTTCTTGCCGAAGGCAATATTCATGTACTCTAGAAATTGTATATATTGCATATGTTGTACATTCAACTGCCAATGCAATATAAAATATCCTTAAAAATCCTATTAGATCGTTTTATTGTAGTGAAATGCTCGGTAGGAACCAGGGTTTCCGGTACTTACTCTGCTATCCAGTAAAATACATATATTTTTTCCTCGTACAGGACAGGGTTCATCTACGCTTATTTCTTAGAAATTCTTCTAACGAGATCCTATAAAACCACAAAGCGTGAGTTTCACTTCGATGGAAGCGTTCTAATTTGGGTGGAGAATCTAGACATTAGGGAAGAATTCTTATTTGACAGGACTCGGACTAATGAAAAAATTTAGTAAAATTTCCGAACAGATAATTTCATTAAAATTTCTAATTTAAATTAGTTTCTTTTAGTTATGTTCCGGTGTTAATTATTTAATTAAAAATTTAAAAATAAACCCGAAAATCTAATTATAAACCCGAAAACGTTACAAAAATTGGAAAGTTTTATGAAAGTCGATAAATTCTATTTTGTCGATTTTTTTTTTTTTTTTTCATACATTGAATAGAGTAGAATTCTTTGTGAGAAATACATATCGGAAAGCTAAGTTCTTACCCCTAAAATCATTTTATTTGAGCACCTCTGCTATAGATAACTTCGTGGAGCGGTGAGGCTGAGATGGTAATTTCCTTTATAGAATTTTCTAGATATTAAAATAACATTGAGATTTACAAATTTAAAGATCTACGACTTCTAAGAAATTTTGTTTTTTCTTACAAAACTTTTTGAATTTTCTTAGAATTTCAATAAAAAATTTTGATGTCAATCTCCACTAATTTTGCGTTTTTCATAAAAATTTTCGATTTTTTTTTATTTTTCGACGTATATAAAATTTCTTACTTCATTTCGCTACCTCCCTAAATTAAGAATAGTTTGATTTAGAGTAGAGAATGGGTATAGCTTTCTTGGTACCTATATGCAACAAGCGAGAAATAGAGCAGGTAGCGTACGACATATCAGTTTTGTTAGTATGTGAATTTTCTTATTAATCCGCCAAAATCAAGTACTTGATGTACTCATGAGTACTATGAGTACATCAAGTACTCATTGAATTAATTTAAAATTATTCTACCCCAATGAACTTTTTTATATTAATTTTGCTTTTACCTAACAATTAAATGCATGACATTTTCATCGCTAAGTCTTTCGATATTTTCAAATTTACTTTAACCAAACATGAACAATTTTTTAAAGAAGATTTATTCAAATATAAATTATAATTCAATTTTCATTTTTAAAATAATTATTTTCTTAATTTTAAATATTACGAATTATCATGAAAAAATTATATAAAATAAAAAATTGTGAAAATAAAATTGTTTAAATTTTATATAATGGAAATTAATCAGAGCGAATGAAAAATTATAACGTTAACACGATAAGTGAATTTTATTAATTAAAGAATTAAAAAAAATTTATTATTAAATTTTCAATTAAAAATCATTTATACATTTAATTGTTCCCGCTGATAATTACATTTACTATGCTTTTCTTTACACCTATCCCCATACGATTTCAATTCATTCACATCTGGCATCCGATCAAAAAATGATGACAACCGATTCGTAATCGAATGATCATCATTGTTCGGCAGACCATCGAGACGATCTTTAATTGATGTTTGCATACCCCGAATGATCGGTGCCCCCTTACACAGTAACAATTTTATGCAATCACCATCGTCATCAGTGAATGATTCAATCATTTCGATTAAACGATCGGTTAGCTTATTATCGCGGACATCAACCAGTGATCGTTGAAAAGTTTCCGATCGATTATCTAGTAACCAATCCAGTGGTGATGTGAATGGATATTGATGATAATGATGAGCATGATCGATTGGTGGTTGGGATGTGGTGTGTATCGGTGTTGTTGGTGTTGTTGGTGTTGTTTGTGCTGTTGGTATTGGGGCTGATGATGTTTTTGATTGTGTCGGTGGTGTGGTCATTGGTGGAGGCGGTGCAAATGATTCGGTTAATGATCTACCGATCTTTATTCAGAAAATTCAAATAAATCAGAGTAAGTAAATTTTCAATAGTTTTTGGTAAATTTAGAAATCATTTTCTAACAAATTTTCAAAATTATTTTCAGATAAAGGTTTGCTCAAAGGATGACAGTGGCAATAAAATCATTAAAACCAATGATCATCGAATGACTTTATTGATGCCCTTATATGGTAAATGGGACAGCTTAGAATTATTTTTATTTTAATTGTAAGATTACCGTTTATTAATAATTAAAATTTACTATTTTTAAGACAATTAATTAATAACGTTTTATGGTATTTTATAGAATATTTTAAAACTCCAATTAATAATTATTAAATTAATTAAATATTTTTTTTAATTTCTCCACATTTTTGCTTCCTATTTTTAGGTGGTAACATTTAGTAGAGTGTCCATGGTTAGAACTGTCGTTATGAAAATTAAATTACACAAATTTGTATTCTATAAGGCGAAAGCCATTCATTGTAATTCATTAATTAAATATTCCGACTGAAATATAATTACTCCAGAAAATTAGATCTAAATTGTATTTCAAAAATTACTCCTCTATATATACTCCAAAACTATTTCTTAGAGTAATTTCAAAAAATCACCAATTGACTCGAATATTTCAGAAAATAATCTATTGTCTCGCTCGTAAAAGCTATACTTTGAAAGCTTTGAAAAGCCCAAATTGCCAATAAAATTCAATTCTCAAGATAATAAATTTATTACAACAAGATGCCAGGAAGATTAAGGTATTGTAGTTAGCCAAGATGCGCTCATCGATGAATATTTTTTAGATAATAATTTCTATCACATTTCGATTTAGAACCCGAGATCTCCACTTAGTTAAGGGACTAGATAGTTGTAGGATATGTAGATTATATATTTCGTTGCATTAATTAGTACGTCATCCCCTAAATGATTTGAAATTTATTTTTTTAATAAATGTGAAGGAATTGTTCTTGAATTTTTATTTTGAATAAGTTCAAACTCATCGAAAGTCATAATAAATTAGGAAATTAGTTGGGAAGGTTAAGGGAAGGTTTATGGGATGGTTTAGCCAATTTAATGATAATAAATTCAGTTTTGTTCCATTGCAAGGAGCTTAAATTGTTTTCAGAGCATTCATGCAATTTTGGTGACCTAAACAAATTTTAGGATTCCCTGAAAATATCACACCCAACCCAAAGCATTCTTTGAGTTCTTCAGCTTTTTTTGAGCTTTTGTACGAAAATTTCAAATTTGTTTAAAATTTAATTATTCGGATAAAACTTGGATTTGAACACTCACAAAATTTTATTTTGCTGAGCTTTCAAGTTTATGCTAGAGTTTTTGTCGTATAATTTTGAATTTCGTCCCAGTTAAATTACTTAGATTGAAATAGGTATCATTACGAATAAAATTATGTCCCGAAGCCAATAACAAGACTTGAACACTTAATAAAATTTTATTCAAGACATACATCTTTCGATGAACTTTTAAGTTTATGCGGAGCTTACGATATAACATTTTCAGTTTCTCCACAGTTAAATTTTTTTTAATGGAAAATATGCGTCAATTCGTATAAAGGTATGTCCCGAACCCAAAGCATTTGTTGAGCTTTTAAATTTTCGTTGAGCTTTTGAATGAAAATTTCAGATTTCGTTAAATTTTAATTATTCGGATAAAAATCAGATAATTATACGGAAAATAGGATTCAATACAAAAAAAATGTATCCAAAAGTTGAAGCTTTTTTTGAGCTTTTGTTAAGCTTTTGTGGGATAGTTTCAAGTTTGATTATAATTTAATTATTCAGATTAAAACTAAATATTGAAATGTACAAGTATATAATGTTATTCAATACTTAAAGCTCATGTAGAATATTTTAAATTAATTCAGAGTATCTGTTCAAAAGTTTCGGATTTCATATAATTATAAAATATAAAGCTTTTTTTTGGACTCCAATCCAATTTATATTTTATAGTTTTTTTCCTCCCAGTTTTCGATTATTTAACCAAAAATTCTAAATTGTTTCTTAAAGTGGTTGAACAATTTTTTTTTGAATTCTTGATCAGGTAAACTAAAAACTAATGTTAGGATGTTGAATTTTAGGACGAAAAACATTTTCTTAACAACTTACGAGCTTAAAAACTCTTCGTGCTTTTCCCCGCCGTCTATCAGTCACTTCTAAATCTTTTCTGGATCAAATTTTCTAAATGGATTTTTTTTATAAAAACAGTTGGAAATAGCTAGATGAAAGTTCTGGATTTTATTTTATGGATTAAGAATTTTATATTTCGGATGGAAATTTATCTAAGAAATATCAAAAATTCGTAAAAGCTCGATCCGAGAAATTTGAATATCAGACATCCAGACATTTGATTCGAATTTCTTCGGTTATTTTCTTCGCATCCAAATAAATGTAATGATGCAGGAAGTTCATGAATTAGTTCGTAAAAAATACAAAAAATCAAAACTAAACTTTTCGTACAAAAGCTTCGTACAAACTTAAAAGCTCCCAGAAAGCTTTATTTTTCTGAACCTCATTTTATATGTTCTAAATTCTATTTTCTACCCAAAATACGTTTCTTTAACAAAATTTCAGATTTTCAAAATAAAAGCTTCAAAAATCTCGAAAGCTCATAGAAAGCTAAAAATTAAAATGCTCTTTTATATAATTGTTAATCAAACTTTTATCTGATTCATTAAATTTAAATGAAATATTGAATTTTCGCAGAAAACTTGTCCAATCTATTAAAAGCGCATCGAAAGCTCTAAGTCCCGAACTTAAGTTTTTACATATAGAAATTTCTTTTCTATCCAGATAACGATCCTTTAACGATATTTTCAACGATATTTTTTCCAAAATAAAGGTTTAAAAATCTCGAAAGCTTATTGAAAGCTTAAAATTAAAATATCATTTTATATAGTTTGAATTCAAATTTTTATTTCATTTATTAAATTTCGATAAAACGTTAAAAACTCTCTCTCTTTCCACTGTAAGCTCAGAGAGAGCTAAAACGTATAAAAATAGGAAGAAGTCGATATTATGAAAAGTAGGGAAAAATTCGGATAAATTTGGTAAGATGCGGCAAATGTCGGGAGAAAATTGGAATTGGGAAAATTTCAGGAAAATGTCGGCAAAATTCTAATCAAAATGGGCGAAAATTGGAGTTAAGGCAATTTCCAGGCAAATTCCAATTAATTATAGAAAATTGAAAGAAGGAGACAAGTAGGGACTAAGTTATGCCTCTAAATTCCTAACCTTTTTACAGCTTTTGACTGTTTTAACAAAAGACATAATTTCTGCGGATAGATCTCCACACTACAGCTAAAAATAGTGGTAAAATTCTACAGGACTAAATAACTCCTCAATTAGACACATAACTGTCCCTTATGAGGTATGCAGATTATACTGGAAATTACTATTGATATAAAATACACGGAAAAGTCGAAAAAAAACTTGGGTAGAAGTAGGAAAATTTAAAAAAAAATTTGGGAGTCCTAGGAAAAGTCATTGGATTTTTTTTATAAATTTCAATGTGGAATCATTTAAAAGATGATCTGAATAATCTAACTAATTATGTGCAAATTTTTTTATACAATTTCCCGAGGGATTCGAGAAGGTGTGCTCTGCGCCTACTGCGCGTTAGACTGCACCCCACTGAGTTAAACTAACCATCAGGTACTTCGGGAATTTAGTTAAAGATTTATTTATCATTCTCCGTTAAATTTAATTCTCTTTGAGATTTGAAGACCTGTTCAGACTCTCCCCAGCTAATTTCGCCATTTGACCATATTTTCCTGACTTTTTCTGATTTTTTTTCTAATTTTCCGATGTATTCTATACAATTCCTGAGTGTTTCTGCCAACTTTTCCTGACTACTCCATTCGTTCCGATATTTTCAGTCACCTCGATATTCTTGCGATTTTTCTTAGTTTTTTCATGCTTTTCTGGATTCTTTTCTAGGTTTTTCTGACTTTTTGGCATCTCTCTTAGATTCCTTTTCAACTTGTTATCTCTAACTCTCACTTGTCCTGACTTCTTAAAATATTCGGACTCTCGGATTCTCATGTTTTCTTTTTTAATTTATATTTGCAATTATTACCTGATTTCCTTGCCCTTTCTTGACTTTTATGACTTTACCCAGGAAACTCCGACTTATTTCTCGCTTTTTCGGACTGTTCCGAATTTTTCTCAAATTAAAGACTTTTCTAGACAATTTCAAGATATTGTCTGTCTACTTTCGACTTTATAAAAATATTTCCTACGTTGCAAGACTTGTAATAGCTCTACCCAAATGAATCCTGCATTTTACTTATTTTCCAGATTTTTAACAATAATTTTGAATTTCATCTTTTTTTTTCGATTTTGTCTGAATTTTTCAAATTATTTTTTCCGTCGAACTAATATTGATACGGATTGCGAAGAATTTGAACAAAAAAATGGGCGAAACTGTAAAATTTAAAAAACTAGAGGATTTCATAAAAATCGGGAAATTTCTGAGTCTTTAAAATTCCAAAAAAAATTAGACAATCTGGAAGGAAGGAAAATCTTAGGGAAGTCTGATTTGACTTTGATTCGTGGATCCAAATATAGGAACTTCTTAGTGAGAATTCTTCCTGCGGGACATTTTAAGTCTCAAATTTTATTTCTAATATTTCATTTAAGAACCAATTTTGGAAATAAAATTTGGTTAAATTAAATTTTTTAAAATAAAATATTATAAATACAAAATTAAATATCGAGCGGTTCTGATTATAATTATCAAATATTTCTAAATTAATATTAATTAACAAATTATTTATAAAAATTAGAAGATCACAGATATTTGCTTAGTTAAATTTACAAAATTATACTTTCAAATTTCCATAAGTAACAATAGTTGGTCGAATATTAACATTTTTATTATCATTTTTATTAGGCGTCGTTGTATTCAATTGTTGAACGACATGATTACCAATAATCATCCAATCAAATAACGATCGACCGAATGATGTTTGTAACCATTGCATGGCATCACTTACCATTTGTGCAATGAATATGATACCGTTCAATGCAATCGCCCCAATTTTACCGGCATCCAAACCCATGACACGTAAAAAGGATGTCATCATATCCTGGGATCCATTATCAGCGAAAATGATTGGTGGTTTCTGGGTTAGAGGTGCTGAATTATCCGCATCCAGATCCGTACGATCGTTAGGTTGATTTTTTGGAGGATTAGAAAAAGCTCGAGATACTAAATCAGCTACTTCCAATGCATTATTTACTCCTTTTTAAATTATACAAAAGAAATTATACGAATTATTATAATATACAATCAATTAATTTATTTTAAATATATCTCGTATATATACCAAACATTTGTCCAGCTAATTGTATACCAGATCGTATATTATCTTGTAAACTACTTCGTACCACTGTACCACAATTAACACCATTCCAATTACCCAATAAATATATCAACAGAACAATTTTAAATTTCATTTTGTATATTTAAATTCAACTTTTAAATCGAATAAAATAATTTATTTCAATATTAAATGGGATATACCACAATTTTGTCTGATCGTCCACCCATAAACGGACTCGATTTTATGAAAATTTGTTAAATATTTATGAAGAAATTTAATCCATATTAATCTTCTTATTTTAACTGGGGGAACAGTTTATAACAGGAGTGATTTGCTGCAACTAAAATTTATTGGATTGTTTTGCAGAAAAATAAGAGACAAGAAAATTATCTAAATAAAATATACCCATAAACTTCGATATAAGAAAATTGGTAATAATAGTAATACAATGGTATAATGGTAGATATATGCGACGATGAGTTAGACAGTGTGGTAACAGTTGATGGGAATTGGATAGAGTGTTAGTTTTCTACTTTGTCATGAAAATTGTTTAAAATTGACAGAGTGTTCTATAATGAAAGTTTTAAAATTTAAGGCTTAGAAAATGATTTGAATTTAATTGCTAAAAAATGACTCCCAAAAGTTAATTTCAAGCAAAAATTTTCTAACATTTCTACCAAAATTTTGAAGGATTATTACTAATTTTCCAGAATCTTTTAATATTTTCAATATTTCCGAAATATTTGCATTAAATGTCGATTAAATTATTCAACAATTTCTTTATTTTAGAAATATTGGAAAATTTAATCAAAATGAACAGATTCGATTGAACACATTTTGAGGATTTAAAAATGGAAAATGATTATTCTCGGAAAAACTATAGAAATGAAAAAGATGTAGAATAGATTATTTTGTAAAATAAGATCTAGTTTCAGGTCATTTTCCGATTTTTTTTTAAAAAAATATGATATAAAAGCTCTCAAAAGATTTCAAATAATACTATAAAATCAATAATTCAATTCCACAAGCTCATAACAAGCTCAAAAAAATTTTTTCCCAGAAATCCTCAAATTTGTTCTGAGTTTACCTCATCAAGTAATCAGGAAAAAATTTTTAGCCATTTCGAGCGAATTTTTACTCACAAAAATATTCATTTCAAAAATCATGATAAGAAAAATCAATGGGATGAACTGAAGATTGTTAAAGAAAATTATGGATTTTTTTAAAAGCTCGCAACATGCTTAGAAAATTTTTTTTTCCAAAATCCTGAATTTACTTTTTAGTTTACCTTCTCGAGTATTGAAGGAAAATATCCTGAACTATTTTCCTACCATTCTCCCGATTAGTTTCTACTCTCCCCGAGTTCTGCTTAATTTTACAAGATTTTTACATTGTTCTCGACTCTATACCTCGATTCACTGTAGTCCATTCTTCCTTTCAGAAATGTCACCAGAAACTTTAAATTTTCCACCTTCCTCCATTCCCCAAATTTCGTATTAATTTCTTCTGGAAAAATCCCCTAATTAAATTATCTAGGCTCTGAAAAAGACTGTATTTATATTCCATTTTATTTTTGTTTATTTCTAATCAGGCTGCAGGGAAGTTCCAGTTAAGAAAATGAATTTCTTAGGATTTGAAATTATTCCAAACCCAGGGAGTTTAATTTTTCATAGTTGATTTTCAACGAATTTCAATTCAAATAAAGCATTGGCAGATATAGCCAAGATTTAATATATTTACCCCGCTAACTAATAGAGAACAGATTTAATTTAATTCTTAAGGCTATACTGCGCAGCTAGCCATTAGCTGCTTATTACCTCTATGCAGTTTTGATCAGCTAGCTAGGTGGTGGAACGCTTTTCACCTACTTTTTGATTGGAATAAAAGATGAAGCGGTGACGAAGCGGTGATGAAGTTTAACCATTCGTTCTGCAAGTACGTGTCATATGAACTTAGAGAACTCTCAACTCTGTCCATTGTCCTCAAGAAACTTATGATCCCTCCTTTCACAGTTTCATCACAGCCTATCATTCTCGTGTCTAATTTTCCTTTTATCGCTTACGAGATTTGGTGATTCTGAAGTGATTTCACCGATATCTTTGAGTACTCAAAGTACTTTGAGTGCCGTTTTCCGTAGCTATATACGCATTTGACATCGGGTGGGCTAAAAGGACTTAAAACAAAGGGGTGAGTTCAGTTGGTCAGTATCAGAATCAGAAGAAAAATTTTCGTAATTTCCTAATCCCACAAGCAATAATTAGGAAAGTATTGGGAGGCTGTCAATGAAGTTCCGAAAATTATCTAAGAAATTGTTCTAAGAATTTTTCTAACGATTTAGTGAGCAGTAACAATATGCTAACATTTAAAGGGATAAAATTTAACTGCTCTCTGCTAAATTTTTGTAATTGTCTTCTGAGTTTAAGTTTTATCTAGGACAACATCCAGGAAGTGCATGCTAGATATGAGTATGTATTAAATATGCTATGGTCTAGAATTTAAAGGAGTGAATTTAGCTCCTATACGGTATGCAGAATTGTATGACCCCTTAAGAAAATATTATAGCCTTTATCATATGCATCTACTTTATTCAAAAGAACATTACTCAGTGCTATTATTAGAGTCTATTCCGAATATTTTCTTCGGCCCGAAAAAAATGTTAAGACTAACAAATTTGCTTTGATAGTTAGGTAAAAATAAAAAAATTAAATATTTCGGATAAGTTCAAATTTATCTAAGAAAAATCAAAGATTTGTAAAGTATCGCACCGAGAAATATGAATATCGGACATTGCGACATTTGACCCGCATTTCCCGATAATTTTCATCGGATTCAAAAATGTAAGATTGC
>JANTOP010026670.1:0-26825 GCA_027564815.1 Symmerus nobilis | reverse complement strand
CGGACGTACCAAAATCTCAAGTCATTATGTTCTCTAGAGGCCGTTTACTATGCAAACCATCTCCCGTCTTATAATGTAATATTGCAGAAAGTTTATAAAATAGATTAGAAAAACTACAAAAATATCAAAACTAAATTTTTCGTAAAAAAACTATGGAAAAACTTAAAAGTTTCAGAAAACTTTATTTCCCGAATCATATTTTTTACGTTTTAATATCTATTTTCCAGCCAAATATCGATCCTTTAACGAACTTTAAAATTGTCCATGAAAAAGCTTCAAAAATCTCGAAAGCTCTGTGGAAGCTCAAAATAAAATTTTAGATTTGATATAATTTGCAATCGAACTTTTAACCGATTCATTACATTTAAGTGAAATATGGAATTTTCGATGAAAGCTTGACAAACTATAAAATCGCAACGAAAGCTCCAAGTTTGGAACTTAATTTTTAACGTGTAAAAATTATTTTCTGCGCAGATAACGGCCATTTAACGAAATTTAAACTTTCTCTAACAATAAAGCTTGAAAAATATCGAATGCTCATTAGAAGCTTAAAATTATAATGTCATTTTATATAATTTTTTAGATTTATTAAATTTGCTAAAAGTTTTCTCAGCACATATAGCTTCGAATTTAATTTTTTACTGTGTAAGATCTATTTTCTATCCAGACATCGTTCCTTTCACGAATCAAAAATTCCTCAAAAAAAATGCTTAAAAAATCTCGAAAGATCTCGATGGCTTATCAGAGCCAGATTCATTTTTCAAATTTTAAGTTAAAAGTATGCTCGCTTTAAAAGGTCGTTCTCTTTAGAAAATGGACAGAAATTATGAAACATACTGATTGCTGATGCAATAATAATTTTATGGGAGATAGAGGTTTACTAACTATGGTATACGTTCCATCAAAGATTTAGCAGCCCAAATCCATATAAGACTTTGCATTACGATCATTAAAAAGACAAGAACTATTTTTAGGCAAGTCTTGGTCTAATTTACTCATAGATGCGAGTATATCTGCCTATGTAAAATGAAAGCAACTGCTATTTTTTTTAATGATTTTAAAATCAAAATTTTGTCATATCCTTGACTTGTACTGTAATTTTTTGCTCTTCTCATAGAGGACTTTTTAGCGCTTGGACAATTGGACATTATGATGGCAACTTAGGTTCGGTTGGAAATTTATATTCATTATTTCAAAATCAAAGCCATAACTCCTTAATTTCTGAAGTTAGATCTCTGAAATTTGATACAGATATTCCTTAAGCATCTTAAATTTGATCCTTAGAACAAGTTTTCTATACTTTCCTTAAGAAATTTTTAAATTAAAAAATTCTAAAGTTGAACGCACCACCAAGTTGACTAAGGAAACTATTCATCATTTATAAATCTATGTCATACCACCATTATTTCCGAAGCTTTATTTCTGAAATTTGGTGTAGATATTCTCATAGGACCCACAATTCGATCTTTATATCAGATTATATGCCATTCCTAAGAAATTTCCGAGTACCAAATTCTGACTAAAACTAATTAAAAATAAATTCTCACAAATTTTACCAAACTTACCTACAGACCCAATAATATAGGATTATTGAAATCTGCGTGGATGGCCCTAAAATTTGAAACGTATATTATTCGTAATTTGAATTAGTAAATAAGATAAAAATTTCAGTTAGTTGAAATTATTTAATTTAAGTGGAATTATAATTATTATTATTAAATGGAAAGGTTTCCACCGAGTAATTTCAATATCGGACATCGCGACATTTGATCCGGATTTCCCGATAATTTTCTTCGGATCCAAAAAATGTAATGATGAAGAATGTTTTTATATTAGTTGAGGGAAATATGAAAATATCAAAACTAAAT
The DNA here is from genome assembly GCA_027564815.1 of Symmerus nobilis. Classification (NCBI taxonomy): domain Eukaryota; kingdom Metazoa; phylum Arthropoda; class Insecta; order Diptera; family Mycetophilidae; genus Symmerus; species Symmerus nobilis. The sequence continues at coordinate 24,957 of JANTOP010026670.1, read as the reverse complement.
TTCTCGAACAAAAGCTCCGCAAAAACTTAAAAGCTCCCAGAAAGCTTTATTTCTCGAACCTTATTTTTTTCGTTTTAAAAGCTACTTCCTATCCAAATATCGATCCTTTAACTAAAATTTCAAATTTTCCCATAAAAGCTTTCAAAACTCTCGAGAGCTCACTGAAAGCTTAAATTTAAAATGTTATTTTATATAATTTGGAATCGAATTTTTAACCGGTTCAATAAATTTAAATTAAATATGGAATTTTCGCAGAAAGCTTATCGAAAATATTAAAAGCGCAACGAGAGCTTTAAGTTTAGATTTTAATTTTTTACGTTTACAAATCTATTTTCTATCCAGATAACGGTGCATTAACGAAATTCCGACTTTTTCCAAAAGAAAGTTTTAAAAACTTCGAAAGCTCATTGAAAGCTTATAATTGAAATGTCAGTTAATATGATTTGAAATCGAAGTTTTATTCCAAGATAAAATATGGAATTCTCGCTAAATACTTTTTCGATTGAAGGTAGGCTCAGAAAAAATTCTATTAAAACTTTCGTAAAGATTTTAACTTTCCACAGAGCTTTTTAACGAAAGTTTCCGATTTTATTTAAATTTATTTATCGAAAGATAAAAATGATAGTGAATAAAATAATATTTTCATTAAAAGCTTTGGATAAGCTTTTGGAAGTTTCTTAAAACTCGTTTCAGCCAATTTTAAATTTCAATGACGTTAAATTATTGGGAAAGAAAATAGATTTTAAGGTTTTGGGTTAGTACGTTCAATACTATAGTTTGTGCTTTCAATTGAGAAGCACGGATGAGTTAGGTGAACGATATCTGCATTTTATATCGAATAAAACAATGTTAGGTAAACTAAACGGTTTATTAAAAAAAAATCTTCAATTCTGTCGCTAATATAAATTATATTTTACCGCTCTTCAACTATTACAACTCGTACTTGACAATTCCTATAGAATTAAATGCGCTAAATTATTATTCGGGTACATCATGTGTAAATTAATAATTGCAAAATAATTTTTAATATTTTTTCTTCGAAACTCATATTCTACGTAAATTTACCTCATCATCAAACACATGTGCATGTTTTTGTATTTAAAAATAACAATAATTTTAATTCATTAAATAAACCATTGACGTACCATCATGATATACGGTTGGGAAATATGCAGAGTAAAACAAGAACAATTTTTATATTTCTTTTACTCGCACTTGCGAGTCTTGAAATAAATACAAAAAATATACAACAAATTTATGAATGTTTTTTTTTTTTGTATAAAAAGATTTGTAATTAAATCAGTAATAAATAAATGTAATTTAATATTGTAAATTTTAAATAAAATTTTGTAAATATATTTTTTCAATATTCCGTGATCAGAATATCGGGAACATATATAGGGGTCAAGTCATTTTTTTTTTTGGTATTTGGTATGTTCGCCAGTTAAAAAGAAATTTATAGTCCAACTTGTTGATAATAATTAGATAAAATAAACTTGTATTGCAAATGAATATTTTATTTATTTAAGAATATTGCAAATTTCCAGTCCATCCTATTTTCATCGTCCGTCTGACACAAATCCAGTGAACTTTCACTGAATTTTCTATTCGCTAATAAAACTTTACCTACTTAATATATTTGATATACCTGAATTTAATCTGAATGTTTTAAGGAAAAATCTCTCTACGTCAATGTCTTCTTTATTCAAAATTTATTTTAATAAAATCATAATTGTATTTATGAGCTAATATTCCAATTAAAAATTATTATCATTTTTTATTGTATTTAATTCTTTTATTTATTGTTTCTTTTTTTTCTTAGTTATACGACGGATTACCACCGACCATATATAATACCGATTTTACATAAATTGTTTGTCTTGATATTTTAATCTTAATTTGATTATATTGTTGGCATTTTTCACGGTCGTCACCTAACTTACATTTATTGCTATGGGTTCTGTACGGGGTGGTAGTAGAGTGGTAAGGCTAATTTTTCTTGATTTTAATCGATTGGTATAGGCACAGAAAATTTACAAATTATTTGTTCATTTCAAAGAAATTTGTTAACCAAAATATATAAATTCCAGGTTTATTGATATTTCAAATTGAAGTTTTACGTTTAACATGAGGCGGTGATTATAGAAAATTTATTTCTGTTTTCAGAAATAAAAAAAAATATTATTTTTTAATTAAGAAATAGGTACTTATATTTATTAATTTTACAAATCATTTATTTTAAAAAATTTATTTTATTTCAGAAATTATATTTCGCTTGGAATGTAAATATGAGAATATTAAGGATGTAGGACAACAAAACTACTCAGCAAACTCCTCGCTGCTCGGCTGTTTACCTGAACAAAATAAATTGAATTACTAACAAAATTTAATTTTAAAAATTAATTTAAGAAAATGTTTGATTTACAACAGAGAAATATAAATAAAATAAAAAGCTCTATAATTACAATAATAAGCTCTAATTAATTAAATAAAAGTATGTATATATACAAACCTGAACAAAACTGTCCCATTTCTCATAATAGAAGTAGCTACTGAAGTCATGGAAAACATACAAATATTTTCATAAAGAAATGTCCTTAATTTCGTTGAATTTTAAGGGTAATCTCAGAAAATATTTTTATAGAAATAATAATAGAACAGAGCTAAGAAAAATTAGCTAAGAACTCAATTAAAGAATTTCATGAAAAGGATGTTCCCCATAAAATATACCACCTAATGATTCAATACTCAAAACAATTTGTTTGCAAGTTAAAATTTGCCACGGAAATATCCCTATCAAGAGGACTCCCTATCAAATAATTGGTTTTTTTAGGGAAGGTGGTATACCAAATCCAAAAGCCGCCTAAAGATCTTTAGAAGTTTATAGAGATTTTAGATTAGATTTATGCCATGGAGCTGATTGAAGTGGCGATATTTGGGGCCTGCCACTACCAAACTATCGAGAATATACATATAAAGAAATTTGTATTAGAAAACACACAATTTTTCTAGGCGAATATAAACATTTATTATTTCGGAAAATTTGAAATTTATCAAAAAAAATTTAAAAATTCGTGAAGGATCGGCACCAAGGAATTTTAATATCGGACAACGCGACATTCGATCCGGAATTCACAATAATTTTCTTCGGACGCAAAGAAATGTAATAGTGCAGAAAGTTTACAAATTAGTTGAGGAAAAATATAAAAATTTCAAAACTAAACTTTTCGTGCAAAAGCTCTGCCAAAACTTAAAAACTCCCAGAAAGCTTTATTTTTTAAAATCTATTTTCTAGCCAAATAACAGTCCTTTATCGAAATTTCAAATTTTCCCACAAAAAACTTCAAAAATCACGAAAGCTTAAATTGAAATGTCTTTTATATAATTTGGAATGATGTTTTTTTCTGGGGGGTTATTTCGTATCACAATATTGTTAATTTGTTAATTTTGCAGTTAAGTATCATTAAAAATAACATTAAATACGTAATATTTTCAAACAAAACTAGATTTCTTAGAACTAGTAGCATTAAATCTTCCGCGTAAATTTCATACCAAACTTTTAAATTGTTCGGTAACTCTTAAAATGCCCATCCAAAAATGATAAAATTAACAATATTGTGATACGAAATAACCCCCCTGGTTCATTAAATTGAAACGATACACGAAATTTTCGCAGAGAGCTTGTCTAAATTATTAAAAGCGCAGCGAAAGCTCTAAGTTTGAACCTTAGTTTTTTACGTTTTAAAATCTATTTTCTATCCAGATACCGGTTCTTTCACGAAATTTCAAATTTTCCCAAAAAGATCTCGAAAGCTTCAAAAATCTCGAAAGCTCATTGCAAGCTTAATATTAAAAGTCGTTTTAAATAATTTAAAATTTAATTTTTATTCGATTCATGAAATTGAGAGAAAATATGAAATTGTCGCTAAAAGCTTCCTGAATCCATTATAAGCTCAAGAAAAGCTTTATGTTTCGAACTTATTTTATTACGTTTTTAAATTTAATTTCTCGCCCGATATCGGTCCTCTCACGAAATTTCAAATTCCTTCAAAAAAAAATGCTTTAATAATCTCGGAAGCTCATTGAAAGCAAAATTTATCCTAGACTATGGTTACGATTTTGTTGATATTTTTGGTGTGCTCTGCACCTTCTGCGCATTAGCCTGCACACCACTGTTATGATGCTTATCAAACATCGAGCATTAGCAGCAATGTCTTTAGAGTTAGCATATGGTTACATCCTCTTCTATTTCCATACTCCAAACTTTAGACTGAAGATTAGAAAATTGGGTTTCAATGAGTTTTTTGGATGGCGTGCAGTCTAATGCGCTGAAAGAAGGCGCAGAGCACACTTGAAATATCAACAAAATCTCAACCAATTTTTATTCCCTCTAATTGGTAACTCAAATAATTTTATTTAACAACTTTGAATAACTTTATTAATTTTTTTATCAATTTTAGATTGAATTATAAGGGGAACAGAGAGGTGCTACAAAAAAAGGTTGGAAATCTGGTCTATGGTCCACCTATCTCGGAATTCTTATAATTAGTGAAAGGATATGTGGTACTTGAAGTCTGGTTTTCTAAGATCTATGGTATACTCTCCATCGACCTAGAGGCTTCGTATCGGATAACAGTTTACATGCCTTGAAATTTTGTCTCCATCCTAATAATTTAAAATCAGACAAATTGAAGATTTTTTGAAAAAGCTTTAAGAATCATTCAAAAGCGCATTGAAAGCTTTTAATTAAAATATTATTTTAGGCAGTATGGAATCTAAATTTTCTTCTAATTTTTAAATTTATTTTCTATGGCCAAAATTTAACGTTATTGAAATTAAAAATTGTCTGAAACGAGGTTTAAAAAACTTCTACAAATTTATCCAAAGCTTTTAATTAAAATATTATTTTATTCATTATTAAATCTATGTTATCTCTAAGTGAAATCGGAAACTCTCGATAAAAAGCTCTATGGAAAATTAAAATCTCTACAAAAGTTTTAATGAATCGAATTGAATTGAATTGAAGGCAAATTATCATGTGGGTGGGTATTCATTGTCCTTGCTTTCCAACAAATTTTCCTTATAATTCTGAGTAAATCGGATTTGGAAGTCTATCTCATCATTTCTTCATCTTACTTTGCTTACTATACAATTTAGAATCTAAGCAAATAATTAAATAGTTAATTTCATATCAGCAGATATTTATAACATATCCGGAAAGTTCGAAATTATCAGAAAAATCAGAACAAGTTGAGGAAAATCTGAATATTTCAGGATTATATCGCGAAGTATAATTCCATCAATCTTGGGAACAGTTGATTCAATTTTGTAGAAAATCATGAATAATCGGGGAAGGAAGAATTTTAAAAAAATTGTAAAAAGTAGAGACAACTATTTTTAAAATATGTAGCAAGAAAAATACTTGCGATTTCCTAATTTTGCCGAATGCTTCCCATTTCCCGGCTTATCCCACTTCCGTGACTTATTCCACTTTTCTCGCGTCCCGGTTTTTTATTCAAAGTTTTCCAGACTCTTTCTCGACATATCTAGAAAATGTATCACAATTCTCGGAAATTCTCTCGATTCACCCAAATCTATCTCAAATTACACAAATTTTATTTCAATTCAAGAAATTCAAATAAGTATCGCTAGATTCTATAAATTTCAAATTTTAGATTTAACATAAATTTTATTAGTCGAATTAATATTAGATTTCAAACTAAATTAAATCATATTTTAATTGAAAGCTTTCGATGGGTTTTAGCGACTTTCATAAAGCTTTTATTCAAAAATATCAAACTTCATTAAGAATAAATTAAAGGGATGAAAAATAGATTTCAAAATGTATAAAATTATATCTGAAACTTTAAGCTTTCTTTGAGCTTTTAAATTGTTCACTGAGCTTTTAATGGCAAATTTCAAATTTTATTGAAACTGAATTAATCGGATAAAAAGTAGATTCCAAAATTATCAACATAAATTTGAATTTAAAGCTCTCGGCGGTACTTGCGAACGATTCACAACGCTTTTGTGAGACAATTAAATTTCGTTCAAAAAAAGGACATATATCTCATGACTGGGTAGGAATTCAGGATTCATTTAACAATAAATCGAAAGACAGGTTTTTTGGGAACCATTTCGGGTTATTTCCGGATATTAGTTCTGTAGGAGAAATAGATTTTCCGGGACGATCATTTAAAATCTACCAAAATTAGACATTTTTCAATTTCCAGATTCATTATCTTCAGAAACGAACTAGATACGTAGGTTAGATTCTAGATATATAAAGATACGCCTTATTTCTATCCGACGCAATATTATTTGGAATATTCCGAGATTTAGCTCTTTAAATCAACCCTTACATTTGACCCAATTCCGAACGGGAACTCTGTTACTTCTTTAGGTAGATATCTGATACTAGGATCCTATATTCTAGAAATATCTATAATTCTTTGCAAATACCACACTCTAGACATTGTCTAAGAAGTTTTCGAGTAATTAAATTCTGAAATTTACCGAGCGCGTAATTTGTAAAATTGATTAAAATAAAATATTCATTATTTCAAAATCCAAGTCTTATCTCCATAATTTACCAAGTAATATCCCTGAAATTTGGTAGATATGTTCTAGAGAGATTTCTAATTCGATCCTTAGAATAAGTTTTCTTCATATTTCCTAAGAAAATTTCAAGTAAAAAATTTCTATACTTTGAACACATGTCAAATTGACTAAAATATTCATTATTTCGAAATCTAAATCATAATTCCATTATTATCTGTAGCTAGATCGTTGAAATTTAGTACAGATATTATGGAAGAACGCACAGTTCGATTTCCATAAAGGATATGAACCTTTTTCTAGGAAACTTTGGAGTAATTAAATTTTAAATTTGAACCAGCGATCAAAAATATTGATAATTTTCGTTGGAGAGGTTTTTGCCCGCTGATTTTCCCTCCAATTAAATTATTTTTATTTTTATTTGCTTATTATTTATTTGGGAAGAATTTTGTACAATTAGATTTTCCTAAGAAAATTTCTGAAAATTTTAGTATTTCTCCGAGGGGTCAAGAATGAGAATAAATTTTTCGACAGAAAATTGCTAAAAAGGAATGAATTCAATGAATTTTCCCGTCACCCAAATTAATAATCAAATTAAATTAATTAAATTTCGGTTTTATTCATTTTTCTTTTTATATAAAATCCTGTTTTAAATATACATTTTCCATTTTCATTGTATAATTTGATGAACATTTTCAATATTATTTCCTTTATAGGAATGATGGGATAAATTTAATTAAATTCAATTAATTAATTAGCGGCTCGAAATTACGATTAATTATTTAAAATTATTTTATTATAAACTAAATAGTAGAGAGCAAGATTTCTAATTTTTAATTTTCAAAATACTACTTTTTGAACGTTAATCGGAATAAAAACAAATTTTCATTCTTACAATGACACTACAAAGGCTTTTAATGCCCAAATAAAGTTTCACTTTGGGATATAATTTTATTCGTATTGCAACCTACTCTTTATCCAAATAATTAAATTGCAACGAAATTCCAAATGTTTCTAAAAGTTCCGCAATTAAACCTTAAAGCTCGGCGAAAAATTTACGTTTTCAACAAAATTTTATGTGGTTTCAAATCTCATTTTTATCCTAATAATTAAATTTTAACCAAATCTGACATTTTTCTTCAAAAGCTCAACAAGAGCTTAAAAGCTCAAGGGATAACTTGAGTTTGAAACATAATTCTATTCGTCTTGACAACATTTTCCATCTAAATAAATTGCAACGAAACTGAAAATTTTCCGACAAAAGCTCCGACATAAACTTACGAGTTCAGCGATATCTAACAGTTTTGAATACAAATTTATATATTTTTAATTCTAATAATTATATTTTGATAAAATCTGGAAGTTTACTGCAAATTCTCTGCTAATAGCTCAATAATACTTAAAGTTTATACTAATAAATATGTATTATCTGAAGTTGGTTGCATTAAAAAATATTTGAACGCATTCATTTTTCCAATATAGCCAGAATTTGATAAAAAAAATATCATAATTTTGGCCTTAAATCTACGGGCCACAGGCCCGGTCCTAAATCATTGTATAGAAGACGCGGCCCTGCGCATAATACGTCCTGCGTTAGAAAATTAAATATACCTACCCATAACTTTCTAAAAGAAAGATGCCTTTTTCTTTAGCATCAACTTTCTATCTAGAAATTACTAATCCGACGATATCATTTGTAATCCGTACTTAGTACAGCTATTAATGATATATCAAATTTATGCGATACTTTAACATACACCCTGTACTATTAAATGGATTGTCTATCAAAACGATGTAAATTTATATGACTTAAGAAATTATGAAATATTTCTATTCAAGATAGTTCAATCCGAAAATTTGAAGTGTTAATAAACTCCGTAGAGCATAAAATTAGAGATTATAATTTAAATGCTTTTTTTTGTAATATAAAGACATCCAATTCACTGTATAATAGCTTCCTTTCAAATTTGGTATCTTAACCGGCTTAACGAATTTAATCATACAGTGGTTGAGTCCCACGTGGGGCGCCAAAAATGGTACTAACATTCAGAATTGAATTTTCTGGAAGTGGATTGGGCAACACGGTACCCCATTCCATTAAAAATCGAGAAAAATTAATTTTCAAAATTTAATTTATATTAAATGAGAATAAATATATCGGACAAGAAGAAAAATATTTCAGGAGGTGTATTAGTGATCCGAAACCTCATATATCATGATAAAAGATTAGCATCACATCCAACCAATTGTATCCAACTGTGATTTGGACATGTTTATTAACCAATTCACGCTATTTGGCAGATTATGTACCACAAGCAGACTGTAAAGTGAAGATGAAGTGAAAAAAAAATCCGAAAAGCCACCAACCAAACCAAGAATGAAAAAATTCATCTTAAAATTACCATTTAACCATTTTCCTTCCCACAATATAAGCCAATATTCCAAAATATTAATTCGATTAATGTAAAAAAATAAATAAAATTAATAAATAAAATATGAAAATATTATAATTTCTGTAAATGTCTCTTTAATTTGAGTGTCGATGGTATAATATTCGTATTGTGGGATATTTTCTATATAATAAGGTATAGAAACAAGCCGATACAATTCCTTATGTATCCAATAAATAAATTATTAAAGATTTAAGCCTAACCAGGCCCCTCTCGAAGCGACAGGGAAAAGTAAAGAATTAAAAATTAAATAAAAATTATGTGTAATCTGAGTCAGAGATCAAATACTTGAGGAATATATTTATTGGCTTCAAATTTAGAATTTATTGGAATTTAATAATGTTGTTTATGAGTATCAGGGTCTTTTTCTGGTATATTTATCGAATTTAATATTTAGGAAAAAATAAATATGTCTTTGGGTTCCCCACCGTTTCTTTTCATTTTTTTTTTCTGGGGATTGGACCGATGTCTTAAATCATTGTATCACCAAGAATATAACAATAATAATAATAGAGGTTAATTTAAAATAAATAATTCCCGATTTCAAACAAAACGTATATAAATGATACCATTAAACAGCGGTTGCTTAATGAATTAAATCATATAGTAGTCGGAGCCTCACGTGGGGCGCCAAATACAATTTTTCTATGATTTTCAAACTTTGTTGCACCAAATTCCTCTTTATATAGATCGATTTGCGAATAAATTCCGTATCCATTGATTTGTTAATGGATATTAATTTATTTTTAGTGATATTCATATTTAATAAATTTGATAATTTCCGTCTGGAAAATATTTGTTGGGAAAAAACATTATTTTTTTTTCATAAATCGTTGTAACATGCTATCATAATATGCTGACCGATTGAAATGAATTATTGATACAAGATCGGTGTAGGGAAAATTATTTATAAAAAGAAAAAAATATAATTTTATTTAAAAACACCAAAATTGTAGCTAAATCGTAAACTACTCACCTGGTCAATTCCAATGTGTTCGACAACAATTTTTGTTACAACACATTTATTTTATTATCGATTAATATATGGATGGTAACCTTAAGTCAGCGGTACATTTGGTAGACAGAAAATTGAATTTTCAAAAAAATCGTTCTAAATAATTTTGAATTTTTATCTCGTTTTTGATTTTAATCTATACTTGTCACATATAGGGGAGGGATGTTATGTAAATGATAATCGACTTTCTTTGTGAGTTACTTTTTTTTTGTACTAGTAGAGATAGTGACACGTATTAGTGGCGATGACGATGGGGGTGTATCCAAAGTTTAAAACAACTCTCTCATTTAAAGTCATAACTTGGTATCATTAAATCTTAAAAAGGTTGCTAACCACCTAATTAGATTTAATTTCCATTCACATCGAATACGCAATCCGACTTAATAATAAAGAGAAAAAAAACACCCATGTTCTCCATCCAAAAACCCCATATTAATATGAACCAACTTAAAATATATCTGGCCCACCTATGGTTTCACTCCTAATGGGTGCAATAATGTACTAAACAATTTTAATCTCTTTTCTTTATTATTTATTTTAAAAGGAAGAACATGAAGTATCGTAGTTATGAGGAAAAGATTAAAAAAAAAATTACTACTTTACAATAATAATTTGATCTTTAGTGATCAGAGAGGGGTGAAGATGAATATTGGAAGGAACAAGATATTCGATAAAAAAAAATTAAATATATTTAAAAACAAAACGATCAAGATGCTTATATAGTGGGATTTATCCATGTCGTACTTTTTTTTTTATCTTCTACCCGATGGTCTCGATATCATTTTGCTTGATTTACTGTGGAGAACGCGTGCTGACATACAAGCGAGAATTAGCATAACCTAATAAAATAAAAATGTTTTTCTTTTCTTTTTATCTTTAATATAAATTAATGGATGCTAATGTTTTGTTATAAAAAAAAGGAAGAAATCTTTCAGTTTTATTTTCCATCGATATAATTCGGGAGAATCAAAAGCTCGTGGTAGTTGATTAAAAACAACCAACGATTATCTATATTATAATAAGATCAATTGAATGGTTTGGTTAATCAAAGATCGAAATTAAACTTTCGAACCAACCCGATCATCATTGATCATTTAACAGTACGGAATGTACAACAATTAATGAATTATTATTTCGAGATGGACAACACCATTTTCAGGGTATTATTTTATGAATGTTTTTTATTTAAAATATTGTTTAATAATTTTATATAATATTACAGTGTGCCGAATGGGAGCCCATATAATGTCCATGGATAACCATGGCTATTAAGTGGAATTTTTCAGATATTATTGCACGCATACCATCTTTCATTTGTAAAATTATTAGAAGATTGTTGCAAGAAATGCGATATTAATATCGAAGGAATAGTTGATTCAACCGGTCTCATCTCAAATTTATTGATGAAGAAATTTAATTGGAGATTTTAATGTATTTTATTGTAATATTAATTTATAAATAAATTTATTTAAAATCAAATAAATAAATGAGTTTCATTATCTGCGGAATTATATGAAGTAAAGTTCATGACTTTGACGTCTAATGACTAGAATGGAATATCTTTTAATATTGTAGGTCAGATCTATGAACTCAATCAATTTAAGTGGTCAAGTGCCTCTCGAGAAATGTCTAAGAGATGGTCAAATGGTCCCAAAACGATATATGATATAAGTTACATTTTAAATTATCAATTAATTAAAAAGCTTTGAGAAAATTCCAAAAGCTTATCGAAAAGCTTTTAATTAAAATATTATTTTAGGCAGTATGGAATCTAATTTTCCTCCCAATAATTTAATTGAAATTTATGCATTTTCGAATCTATTTAATAAATTAAATCGGAAACTTTCGTTAAAAAGCTCTGTGTAAAATTAAAGTCTCTACGAAAGCTTTAATGATTTAAATTAATATAAAATCATTGGATTGAAGGCAACTTATCATGAAGGCATTCATTGTCCTTTTACCCTTTCTTAAAAATAGATCCATCGGGCTGAAATTTTACAGAAATATTGTATGCTTCCAATGAGCTTTCGAGATTTTGAAGCATTTTATTTGGATACAAATTTGAAATTTCGTGAGATAACCGATATCTGGCTAAAAAATAGATTTTAAAACAAAAAAATTAAGTCCGATACTTAAAGCTTTCTTTGAGCTTACAATGGGCTGAGAAAGCTTTTAGTGAAGATTTTATATTTCATCTTCAAATAAAAATTAGATTCCAAATTATATAAAAAGCCATTTTAATTCCAAGCTATCAATGAGCTTTCTCGATTTTTCGATTTTTTTAGAATTATTTTTGACAAGTGGAAATTTCGTTAAAAGACCGTTATTTGGATAGAAAATAGATTTTTACAAGTAAAAATGAAGTTGATAACTTAGAGCTTTTATTGTGCTTTTAACAGTTTTGGCAGTCTTTCTGCGAAGATCCCATATTTCATTTAAATCGAGTGAATGGGATAAAACTTTGATTCCAAATTTTATAAAATGACATTTTATTATTAAGCTTTCAATGAGCTTTCGAGATTTTTAAAGCTTTTTAACGAAAAATTTGAAATTTCAATAAAGCGTCGTTATTTGGATAGAAAATAGATATTAAAACGTTAAAAATAAAGTTAGGAAAATAAAGCTTTCTGGGAGCTTTTAAGTTCTTGCAGAGCTTTTGTACGAAAAATTTCGTTTTGAAACTAAAACTGAAATAAACTTTCTCAATGGGCAATCAAGTAAAGACTTGGTCATAGCTAGATTAACAAAAATTTGGAAAATGTTTGTTGAAGGTTGGCTGCCATTAGAGGATGAAGTGTGGGCAAGCAAGAAATTGTTAATCCTATATGGGATGGAGTCCTATCTAGAGATAGAACTACTAGTTTTGGTACCCTAAAAGCTGATTATGTATTTAGTACTAGCATTTATTTATTGATAGCTATTTGGCAGTGAGAGTTTGACCAATCAACCAGCGTTCGAATTATCTCTTAAACTCATGTGTCTGGAATGTCCGTTCAATCGTAAATTTAAATATACTTAAATGGGTCTATAAATCATTCCTCCTTTATTAAGCAGAAGCTCTTAATAGAATTTGCTCTATCATAATTTAAGGGTTTGGTTTACCCTAAAAGCTAAACTCCTTCGAATTTGAGTATCGCAGCCCTTAAAGCAGAGGTATCATAACATATTGATTCGAAGCTGATTTTAGAATGTCTCAAAGCCCTTAGATGGCCATTAGACCGAACTGGATTCTAGAGAATATTTCATAAGTTTTGGGAATTAATTCAAAGAAAAGTATTGCATCAATTGTTGATTAAAATTTCGGAACAATGACCTTTCCCTTCAACCTAAATATTCGAGAAGATACATCGCCTCCATTGAGAATACTTTCTAACAATTTATAAAATCCGACAAAATTACACGCCTTTCTGAATCCTCTATGTTTCTCATGGAGAAATCTACTTCCAGAGAAAGTGACATGTGACATGTCCCTATAATAACCTAATTTATCTGGATTTATCTCATGAATGAATTTAATCCGTTCCGGAAAATTGGGTAAAATCGAGAGAACTTTTATAAGTTCGGGGTTTATAATAGGATAATAGGTAGGAAAAAGCCAATTGGAGCAGAGGAGAAATGTTTGGGAAAGGTCGGAAAAGGCTGGAAAAAATTAAATAATATCTACTAGGCAGGATAAATGTTGGAAAGTATCAAAACGGAGAGAAATTGGATAATGTCGAGAAAAAATTCGTCAATATCCAGATTTGGAACTGTCTGCAAATCAAAGAAAATTCCAAACAATTGGGAGAATGCTCCGGGCTGGGAGAAAGAATGGTATTGGATGTTATACAAGCAGGGGGAAAATAAGCTAAGTCGGAAGGAAATAAACCTTGAGACAAATAGGGATAAATTGAGAAAATGCAGGAAATGTCTCCAGCCAGAATAACCAGTCCGGTCCCCCGACTTCCCCCAATTTTACCCTCCTTTTATGTCAAATTTACTATCCTACTCTTGTCCGGCAAATCTCGATATTCCTAGACTTTTCCCCGACTACTCCAAATATTCTGAATTCTCTCTACTTTTGTGACCTTCACAGAATCGCTTGCTTTTCCCCAGTAATATCTCAATCCCTGGCGACATTTACGCAGATTTTGCTAGACTTCATTTCGGCTTTTAATTTCATGACTCTCTCGAATTTCATGACATTTGGCGATATTATCACGCGTTTTCCTAGACATTTTCTCCATTCTCCCAACATTTAAATATTTAATTAGCTCGGAATAGAAAATTTGGTAAAATTCAATATAAATTCTAAATTAATTAGTTAATTTTTCAAACTTTTCAAATTTTTCGATTTATGAAATTCTCCGATTTTCTAAAAGTGATCCGAATTTATTAAAATCCTACGATTTTTCAATTTTTATCGACATATTCAGAGAAATAATTCAAAAAATTTCAGAATTCCACAATTTTCAAAAAAATTCCAAATTTTCCAATTCTACGCATATTTCCAATTTTTATGATTTTCAAAAAAAATTTCCCAACAACGATTTTCAAAAATTTCCAGTTTTCAGAAAATTTCTAAATTTTTCGATTTTCAAAAATGTTCTAAATTTCCCGATTTTCAAAAATTTTTAAATTTTCCGATTTTCAAAAACTTCTAAATTTTCCAGTTTTTAAAAAATTTGGAAAATTTGGAATTTTCAAGAAATTTTCGAAAAACTTCCAATTTTCCTGATTTTTCAAGTTTTATCGACACGTACAGAGAAATAATTCAAAAAATTTCAGAATTCAACAATTTTCAAAAAATTTCCGAATTTTCCAATTCTTCGCACATTTTCAAATTCTCTGATTTTCAAGAAAAATTTCCCAACAACGATTTTCAAAAAATTTCAAAATTTCCCAACAACGATTTTCAAAAAATTTCAAAATTTTCCTTTTTTCAAAAACTTTCTAAACTTTTTGATTTTCAAAAATTTCTAAATTTTTCAATTTTTAAAAATTTAGAAATATCTCGATTTTGAAAATTTTTTCAATTTTCCGATTTTCAATAATTTCTAAATTATCCGATTTTTAAAAAATTTGAAAATTTTTAATTTTCAAGAAATTTTCGAAAAACATTCAATTTTCCTGATTTTATTAAAATTTTCCAATTTTCATCTAATTCCAATTTAATTCCAACTACCAATCTTCTCTCTTAGTCACATAAGGCTTTCTCTGAGGGACTTGCTAATATATAAACAAATCAACAAATAAATAAATCTCCTGTAGTCCCTCCTAACCTTCCTTTTACAGATTTCATTCAAAATCCCATAATCCCATCCTTAAACAGTCAAGTAGGAAATGTTTATATAGAGAAGTTGTACTCAGTTCTTGAAATCTAAATTATAATATATAATTCAGGAGTAACGAACGTATGATACATTTTTGATAACGCAGGATAGGTTCCCATTACCCATAATTAAAACCCAAATATTTCCCAGCATTTAGTATGTCAATCGCTTATTATAAATAATTTGCCAAGAGCAGAAATCTATTCCTTTATTGAATAAAAATCAAATTTATATTCGTAATAAATCATCATCTGGTTATTTTTGATCCTGCTTGACCCCTTTAATAAGATCGCTAATATATCAAAAAAAAATTTCTATCAGCCAATAATTCCCAACCAGTTTGTAATAAAATTTAATTTCAAAATAATATCTATAAATAATCGTATTTATATTAACTGTTTAAACTTCTTCATCAGGAAAGCTAAGATCAATGATCATTCAAAAAATTTTATTAAACCCATACAAAGACGAAGATCGAGATAAGTTCTATTTACACAACCTTAACCAATCATAAATCGATTATAAGATCTTGTTGTATAATAGGGAAATGTGTATATCGATCGGTGACGCCTACTCAAATACATAAAGAGATTATAGTTAAGATGAGGGAAAAAAGAATGAACGATCAATTGATCGTATGTGTGGTCCATTTAATCGCTTCTTAAGATACCCGGGGTCTACTTGCTGTTTCACACAATTAATTTTTTTTTCTTCATCGATCGTTTTTATATGATCTCTGGAGATCATTTTGGAATTGGAAAATTATTCAAATTTTTCAGTTTGGCACGAGACTTCAAACCGTGAAATTGGACATAATCGGTTAGATATTTTCTTTTTATATTTTTATATAAATTGTACGATCTCTTACTTAACGATCGGTTAATAAATAAGCGGCGGTTAATTAAGTGGTGATAATTATACAATAAAAAGAGAATTAAAAGAAGGTTGGATTGGATGGATGAAATAAAAATTAGAAAAGTGATTAAAAATGATCACCAATCAAGGAGTGATCATTCATCAATGTAATGGATTTATATGGGGATCGATATTAATGTTAGGTCGAATTGGGGTGAACAAAACAAGTTAATCAATGACAGAAAAAATGAATAAAAATATTTTACATGACCGATCTTTCATAACCGATCATTTATTTATTTAAATAAATTCATTTTTATTTTCTTAAATGAAATTAATGTGATTGCAAACCGCGCATATAATAAATGATCATCGGGTCCGTCAAAAACCCAATCAAAATATTTTTTTTTTTTTGTTGTTCAAAACTATTTGGATATTGATCGCCTCCCATCTCTTTTCCATCCGTACGATCGGTTTGGAGATGCATCTCAAACATCCACAGCATCCCATACAGTGAATTATTTAACTTCACACCGGGGTGGAATTCTGAATTATTAAATGATCGCGATCGTTGATTCCTCTCTAATGAAATTGATTTATCTGGCAATTATGTTAATGTGAGTAGAAGATCTCTAGTAAAGAAAGAGCTAGGAAATAATAATATTTTATGTTCAAATAAATCATAATCAGACATGAATATTAATAATAATTATAATCATACCGTAAATAGTGTGAATACGGAAACGAAATCCATAACCGATCACACGAAACCGTTAATTGAAACGGCAAAAATGAAATTAAATTTTAGCGTTGATCGGATATTAGGGAATCGGATCGATATGGATGATATGGAACAGCAGATTGCCGAAACAAAAATTTATGGTGATGGGTATCGGTATGGGAATGGCAGTGAATGCTGTACAACTGGTGGATTAAAATGTGATACAATTTTACCGCAATTCTTTCCAATGTCTTATGCGGCCGCTGCAATGGCAACGATGATCAATTTTAATCGACCGTCCGTGCTGAGACCGATGCCAATGAGATATTTAAATCGATCACCGACAGGTAAATTGGTATCCTTAAAACATATTTCTATCCTTCATACTGACTACCTGCAGATACGAGTTTCTCTATATGCATTTCTCTCTGTCAAAACGCAAGAAAATACTATCTGCTTGTTTCCTTAGGAATTGAAAGAAGATACCCAATAGAGGATTTATGGTATATTTGCCCAGGAGGAAATACAACATTGTCGGGGAGGCAAAAGGCCGAATAAAACGGCCGTAATAAAAATTAAAATTATTAAAATAAAAAACAACATCTTTGAGCAGCTTTACGCTTGGAGAAAAATTACTGAGATTCTCCGGGGGAAATTATAAAATTTCGATTTGGATTCACTTAAAGAATGATCTGATTGATCTAATTACATGAAAATTTTTAATGTTTCCCATGAGAGTTTAATTTTTAAATCAATTTCTATGAAATCTATTTCTTACATTTTTTTTCCCCGAACCGATCTGAAGAAATACTGAATTTTTCACACATTTTCTTCGCATCTGGAAAAATGTAATGACACACAATTATTCCCAAATAAATAATTAAGAAATTGTTTTCTCGAAATTACAGAAAAATTATCCCCCTAATTTTGGTGGGGGGTTAGATGGGCCGTTGATAAAATTCTCATTTTTCAAACATTTTTTTTACATACGATAATTTCCTGGAAATTATAAAACTTGAAAATGTCATTCATTTCATTTAAAATTGGGTTCATCGGGTGACAGGGAGGGGGAGGGGGGGGTTATCCCCTAGGCGATGACGTCACAACTTTGACAGATTCAAGTGACATATGATAGTGACAGTTACGTCGACTTTGACAGCTCCAAATATGATTCTTGGCAGGGGCTTTTGACAGATGAATGAGGAACTTTGACAGCTCCAAGTATAACTTCGATAGGAACTTCTGACAGATGAACGAGGACCTTTGATACTTATGTCAACTCTTACAGCTTCAAGTTTGACTTTGATATGAGCTTTTGACAGATGAATCTGATCCATCGATAATGATGGAGAATTTTACAGATTTTTTTTGGGGGGTTGCCTATATTTTTCTCGACTTTTAATGAATTTCATCCATCAGCTTTATATAGTCTAACTCTAACTTAAAATGTCTTAAAATTAAACAATTATTCGAGGAGAAATTAAGCTAATCAAACAATGAAATATTATTAAATTTAATAAGGATTTACGAATTAAATAAATTTAAGTTTCACAATTCTAAATAAAGAAATTAAAATTAATAAAAAAAATTTAAAAATTGTAATTAAGAAAATGATGTAGAAATATTTGAATAACATCCAAATCTAATCAAATTAGAGGATCGTTAAAAGCGGCGGATGCTGGCAACCCATTTTCACGTTCCAAATCATACTCATATCCACGATTTACTGATTCTATGCTTTTAGCTGGTTTACTGTCACCGAATGCATAGTTTTGATTGAGTTTTGGTAATTTTTATGAAGCTTTTGTTCATAAATTTTAAATTTCAATCCGAATAAATGTAACGGATGGTAAATATATTTCAAAACGTTTAATATTGAATCTAAAAACTTTAAGCATTTTTAAGCTTTTCACTTTTCGCCGAGCTTTTCAAGAAAAATTTCAAATTTGATTCAAATTTAATTAATCGAAGGGACAATGGATTTCTTAAGAACCAACTTCAATTTTAAGTAAAAGTTTTCAGTGAGCTTTTCTATTGTTAAGAAATTTTTTATTAGAAAATATTTTAAATGTTACTAACATAAAATTGTTTGGATGGATAATTAGATTTCAAAACGTTTAAAATTGTATTTATAATCGAAACCATTTATTGAGCTTTTAAGTTCTGACTGAGATTTTAAAGGACAATTTCAAATTTAATGAATAAAGTAAAAAACAGATAAAAAATTATGTAATTTTAAAGTTTGAAAAAAAAGCATTCAGTAACCTTTTTTGAAAAATTACTTTTTATCACAAATACTGGCTCTTTGTTTGATTTTTATATATTTTTATTCATTTATTTCTTAATTTATTTAGAAATTTTTAAAAATTTCGGTATGTTGACTGGTCACTTGGTGACAAGGAGATTTGGTGTTCCAGATTCCAGATTTTCATTGAAATATTTTCAATCCAAAAATATGGGAAATTAAGTACATTTTTGGAAATTACTTAAAATCTACGGTTTTTCTGAACCTTAACTTTTATCATCGTAATTGTTCAGAAGCGTTTTCTAGATTATTTAAATCAATAAGCCCTAACTATCTATGCCCTGTTCCAAATCTCACGTCTGAAGTATGACATTAGAACAGATTTTGTGCTATTTGCTAAGTCTTTTTTACCTCCTCCAATCCTAAATATTAATATGTGAAGGTGGTCGTGGGACATCCAAGACATCCTAAAACGAGAGGATTGCTGAGGAGGGAAATGTACATTTTCTATAGAAATCGAAATAATTTCAAAGAAATTAAAATTTTTTTATTAATTTCGAAAGTAGTTCATTAAAACAATGAAATTCTTTATCTGATCAAATTAAAATAATTAGTGGTTGGTTAAGAAATTCTTTTTTTAAAATACCGATCAAAATCGCAATTAAAAATTTAATGAATCGTTCAATATTCATACCCAGGTTGCTAGTAAAATGCTAAATTTTCCGAAATTCTCTTAAGGAATCAGAAAATCTGATGAAATGAAATGAAACAGCAGGGTTCGCTGAGGATATTGTGGAACAACGTTTTTTAAAAAAACAACCCTCTTCATCAGCAGGGCCGCCGCCAGAGTATTGAGCGCCCATGTACAGGTGTTGTTCTACGCCCCCCCCCCTCCTTTCACATATTTTTCTATTAAAAAAATGTTTTCAATATTAATTTTCAAGAGATCTTCCTCTTCCCTCAAGTCGATTTATCCTTCCGTATCCTTTTTTCCGTATCCTATCAAGGATAAAATATAACACTTAATTTAAAGTCCAATTTTTCAAAATATCTCAATAATTGTGAAACAGTTAAATGAAATTTTCATTTCCATCTAACTGATTAAAAAGAGGTTCAAGAATTTTTTTTCGCTTTACAAAATATTTCAATCTTAGGAGAATTTATCTGCAATTCTAATACTGATCTACAAAAAAAATCGCTTTAGAAATAGACAAGTTATTAACATAGTTCACGGAAAGCGTGAAATTACAATTTCATTTTATACATTTTAGAATTTAATTTTCACCAAATTCATTTATTTGTTCGGAATTATGACAATTTCACGAAAAGATTTACAAATAATAAAAAGCTCAGCGGAAGCTTTTAGTATCGAACTCAATTTTTTGGTTTTCAAATCTATGGAATTTTTCATCAAGATTAGGATTATTTAATAAAATTTCAAATTTTCTGGAAAATGTGACAGAAGTCTTAAAAGCTCATCGAAAGTTTAAAATTAATTGTCCCATTAAATTTTGAAATTTTGCACCAATTAATAGATTGGTGGGGATGGGGCAACTTAGTTTAGTCTAAAATATTCCTGCTGGGACTATTTTAAGGAATCGTCTGCATATTCGCAAGTCAACATTTTTGAGAGAATATTGATTATTTTCTGAATTGATAAATTCCGGAGCGTCGAACGCATTCAATATATGATATCTAGAAAGGGGATCCGTATAGATTAAGATTAAATTAAGTCATATAGACGACAGTATCTGGTTAGTATTTTAAAATTAATTTCGTCAAAATCTCGAGGGCAGATATCGAGTTTGTTATAATATATCATCCCAGTTAAACCAATGCACCATCTGGAACTGCAATCAGACTCAAATCATTTTTTTAAATATGTTTTTGAAGAGATTACTTAAATTTTAGAAGTCTGACTACGTATTTTAAATAATTTTTACCATTTCATTTTGTATTTAATCTACCAAATATTGTATTTAATTGTAATTCTCGAGCTAGATGTTTGAATATGGCGCAAATGTCTTGCTATTACCGTATAAAATTTGGCAGAAGTTTAGAAAAAATTTAAGAAAATGTCCATTGTCTTACTCGTAGAGTCGTTTCGACGATCCTCTGAAATTAAGATTTAGAAAAACATATAATTAATTTTGTAGGCTATTCAGTATCGAAGCTTCATATTTACGCACATGCATTATCTACATGAAGGACAAATATTACTCAGATGAATTTAAATTCAGTTTGATTTATAAATTTTGATTTAAAAAGCTCGGTATGGCATGGCGCCCCTTTAGAGAGGCATCATCTTGTTTTAAATCAGCTTTAAACATTCTTAAAATTTCTCAGCATTTTATCATGCATGCAATTTAGATTTAATATATTTAATTTCAGAAAAGCTCGTTCAAATATAGGTACTTTTAAACAACCATATTAATGTTTCAACTTTGGAAACAATAGATTTGCAGGAGTCTCTTTCCTTGACTTATTAAATACATCAGTTTGAAGTTCACAGAGCCCCATTTGGTATTTTCCCCATCAGCCTCTTCCACGTTAATAATCGTCAGATTTTTAAATAACTTTAGTTGCAATTTAACTCTTTGAGGCACGGAAATTTAGAAAACTACTGTTCCTTAATGAGTTAATGCAGTTATCCCGTGTGAAGCAGTGGCGTGCAGTCTTATGCGCAGTAGGCGCAGAGCACGCCTAACTGAAACTATTTTATTTAATAACTTTGTCAATAATCATCAAGCCTATCACAGAAGCTTTTAATTAAAATATAATATTATTTTATTCATTAAAGCTTTAAAGGTAAAAGCTTTGTGGAAAATTAAAATTTCTACCGAAACTTTGAATTGAATTGAATGCGAATTATCTTTGCCCTTTCTTGAAAAATACGCTATCGGCCTAAAATTTTGTATAAATGTGCTTTCAATTAGCTTCCGATATTTTTTAAGCCGGTTTTTTGGGTTAAAATTTAAAATTTCATGAAAGGATCGATGTCTGGATCGTAAATAGAATTTAAAACGCAGAAAATGAAGTTCTAAACTTTAGGCTTTCTTTAAGCTTACAGTGGGTTTGTTATATTTTCTTTTAATATTTCTCTTGTTTTATTTGACAATACCTAATAATTTTACCCAACACACTGGCAATGTAAAATGGATAACTAATGCCCAACTCGACTAATTTCCTGGGCAATTCCTTTTATCCTTAGAAATTCAAAACAACACAAATTCCAATAATCTGGACAGTTATTGTCCAGCCAATTACTTCCTTTTTATTTAACAAAGACGAATAATAACACAAATTCCAGTAATCTGAACAGAACAGAACATTCTTTCATCTTCTTCCGATCTGACACCGGACAATTCATATGCGAATCGAACACCATTTTCAAACTTCAAGGGTTCGTAGCTCGCAGAACTAGGATGATCTCCCGCAAACACTGGTACGTAGAATGACACGTATCTACCCGCGTCTTTTATATTCATATTGCCCGATTCCCTTTGGTTTCCCACCTCAGTTTCCATACCACTACACCCAAAAACTTGTGTGTAATATTCCGTGTTTGTTGTTCCACAGGTTTCCAAAATGGTTTTGTTAAACGATTCTTCTGAATCTCTTATCTCGCTTTGTATTGTTGGGTCCCTTTCAGATCCCCCCTCTCTCTCGCAGGCCGTTATTACTTGGTTAGTTTATATTATTACCGTAATTTGCTAACAATGAAATGGGACTTGACGTTTCCACACTATGTGAGTACTTCTCCTCAAAAGGTTTGTTAATTATCCGATTCTCTATACCCGACCGTTCCGGAGCTTCTATATGTGACACCCCCACGTAAAATTCTGTACTCAAATTCTTTCTGCTTATCTCGAGTTCGTTAGCCCTATTCCATAACTCTGTTTGCTGATTAAACCCTAGACTGAGTCTATCTTCCAAAACCGATTTTTCCTGTTGTAAATATGATACCTGAGATAAATATTTTGTCAATTGCTCTTCGTGACTCTCAGTTAAAAATTCTGGAGTTCTAGGTAGTTTTTTGGAGTTCTAGGTTTCCAATTCTTTATTTTTTAATTTTTCCAATATTTCTCTATTGAAATCCGTTATTTTTGCGTTTTCTAGCCACAGTGCCTCGTTTTTTTCGCTGTGTTCTTCCCCTAAACGCAAATTAAGTTCTAGAGTTTTTTTTTCTGAAATTCCAATTCTTTTTTTAGCCCTGCTATCTCTATCCCTAATTCTTTGTTACTGTTCTTCTTCGAACTATCGTATTGTTTTAGTATCGTTTCTGTTATTAATGATGTTGTTAGGAACCCCAAATGTTCCGCTTCCCTTAGCGCAGTTAACTCAGATTGTAACTTACGTGTTTGTTCCCTATTGAGTATTTTCCTACTCTGTACTAAGAGATCTTCATTCGAATTGTTTAGTAATTGTAGCTCGTTAATTTTAAGCCTTCAATGAGCTTACGCGATGTTTTGAGCTATTTTTCGTAAAAGTTTAAATTTGGGATCGTTATCTGTATAGAAAATAGATTTTAATACAATACGTTAAAAATAACGTTCGGAAAAGAGAGCTTTCTAGGAGCTTTTGTACGAAAAGTTTAGTTTTGATATTTTTGTGTCTTTCTCAACTAATTTACAAACTTCCCGCGTCATTACATTTTTTTAGATCCGAAGAAAATAACCGGGAAATCCGCGAGATGCATGATATTCAAATTTCTTTGCGCGATCCTTTACGAATTTCTTATATTTCTTATATTATAAATTTCAACTTTTCAAAATTTGCTTAAAAAATATTAAAAGGAAAATTTTAAGAATCTTGTTAAACATTTGTTCGTGAATATCGGTTTTGTTATCATTTATTGCTATGCACTGTTGCACAAAAATATCCGCCGTGACTCTTAGAAGTCGAATTTTTAAAAATCCTTTTAATCACGTATTCTTGACACTTTAACATCATTTAATATCCAAAAAAATGGTTTTTGAACCAGTCTCAAGGGATGACTGCATTTAAAAGGTGGGACACTTTCACTACATGTCTTATCCTTGATTGCAACCTTTATATCAGTTCCATTTTTAATTTTGAGTGAAATTTATGAGTGTAAATTTCATGTTGTCATTTGAGTGAAATAGTATGATAACTTATAAAATATTCCTGAATCAGACAGAATATCATACTTAATTCCGAGTGAATCATTCGACTATATATAAATTTATTACCACTTCGGAGTGTATTTCATGGAATGCGAAAATCTATAAAAGTTTAATAAACTAACACATATTGTAGTACACTTTATTATACGAAAATAATATAATAAATTTTAATTTATTTGTTTGTTTAATAATATCTGGAAAATACGAATTCAAAATTGAATATACTTTACTTTACTTTACTTTTTACTGTACTTTATTCCCCATCGAATAATAAATATACAAAAAATTAATAATTATGCCCGAGAATATAGGTGAAAAAATCACACTTTATAAATTTTCTTAAAAAATTATAATTTATCAAGAATTTTATCGCTATTTTCGAAATCTTGAATTTTTCTATCAATTCAACAGAATGCAAAAATAATTTTTTATTTTTTTTTGCGAGAAATTAAACATAAATAAATTAAATAAATATTAGTAATTGTAATAATTTTGATTCAACGGGTATATGCGAAATTATAAAATTATGTATTCGAATGAAATGATAGAAAACAGACGGTTTCGAATATTATTATCGACGATTATTATTTTAAATATATTTTTATAATAAATTAATAAATTACGAATTAATAATAAATTATTAGGAAATATTTT
>JANTOP010026659.1:0-12317 GCA_027564815.1 Symmerus nobilis | reverse complement strand
TTCTCTTCAGAATTTTATCCTTTATCCAATGGTATCAAAAACTCAAATTTGACCTCTGGCAAGATAAGGTCCCTTTTCTCACGACGCGTCACATTTAAAAAAATTGAAATTTTAATTACGATCAGATATGCAGGCTTGACTTTACGCTCTGACAACTCTATCAATGTATTTGTAAAACCTGGTTAATATAATTAAGCTTAAGCAATTCTTAACTTTTTCCTATTAAAAATGGGAGAGATGATGATATGGAAATCCAACAGGGGTTTATGGACCTGATGATATGGAAATTATGGAATATAATGCAAAACCAAATTTTTAAAACTGCAAACTAGCAAAATTTACCATATCTCAGATATGAAAGAAATTTACTGGCCCGTTTCTGGTTCCTCTGATTCTAAATTACTTTTTAAAAATTCAAAATAAATGCCAGCAAAATTTCGAATAACAAATTTGGATAGGGAGGATTTCCAGCTCACTGATTCTAATTTATATGTTATATTTCCAAATTAAAAAAAGGGTTTAACGAATACAATATTACAGTATATTCAGACTCTCTGATTACGATTTCAAAAATTCAAAAATTGATGGGGCGAAAATTAAGACAAAATTTAGTATTGGGATTTTTTTCGAAATACTGGAGGTGTGGCCATTTACAATTAACATCGTCGCAATATTAAAAGTTGAAAGACCAAAATCCTGGTAATAATGTAACGACTTTCGAGATAAGGAAATTCGAAGAATTGAGTCGTATATAACTCAATGGATAGTATAGAATGTAAGACAATCGGAAATGGGTTTCCGACAAGGCGGAAGTAAGATGTAAATCTAAATATAAACCATCTTCAAATTTCCACTAATTATTTGGTAGTTAAAACCGCAGTTTTGTTTAAATATGTATATATCACATCCAGATAATGCTATCAGTTAGAAAAGAAGTATACATTGTTATTTGATTTTTATCGAACTATATAAAAGCCAACACACATTTGATCGGCTGTTACCATTATGATTTTAAGAGTACCCGCCGGCACAATGATTATATATTTTGTAGTTTTTGGTTGTTTGTCGAGTGCTTTTGCAAATACAATTTTAAATGCAGTAAGTTAATGAGAGAGAGAGAAAAATAAAATTGTCGAAATGTAAATATTTTTAATTGTAAATGTTTCGTTTGTATAGTGGCCAGGGACTCCATATCCAGAAACTTACTATCCCGTAAATGATACGCAACAATCGACAACCCGAATTGTACATGGTTCACCAGCGAAAAGTGATCAATTCCCATGGTTTGTATCGATACGATCCCACTCACCAAATGGATTACAATCAATTTGCGGTGGTTCATTGATCGCACCCGTATGGGTATTAACAGCGGCTCACTGTACCAAAGGATATGTAGCATATACGCTCGGATTTGGTTCAACGAATCTAAATACGCCAACCATATCGATGAACACCCAACATGTCATCGAACATTCACAATACAATAAAAAATATTTAAATTATGATATAGCTTTGCTTGGACTGCCAACTGCCTTAACATATTCATCGAATATACAAGCAATTCGACTGCCAACATTACAACAAGCTATGAACGGACAATTTTATACAACGAAAGCGCGGACTTGTGGTTATGGTCGAACGTCTGATGGTAAGATTCATCGAACTATATATTCGTGTAATCAAATTAATCTATCCAATTATTTATGTACAGTTAATCCAGCCGTATCGCCAACATTAAATTGGGTGGATAAACGTTTAATCTCAAACACACAATGCGCACAAACGTACGGCCCATTCGTTGTGATATCATCAACACTCTGTACAATTGGTTGGGACTTTAACGCTCAGAGTACGTGTAACGGAGACTCTGGTGGTCCATTGGTTATCGATGAGGGCGGTCTATGGACCCAAGTCGGTATCGTTTCATTCGTTTCAAATCAGGGTTGTACATCGGGGCATCCATCCGGTTACATACGTACGACATCATTTCTTAATTGGATTGCAATCAATACGGGCATTCCGATACGGACATGAACATTGTTTTGGGTATAATTTTCTGTTTACGTGGGTCAAAAAATATGTGAGACAAAAAATTTGAAAAACAAATAAACGGAAATAGGAAAAAACATTTTACATCAACAATGTTAGCTTAATTATGGAAAATTGGAAAATCTTTGAAATCTTATCTTTTCTTGTCTTTTCACTATTTTTTTTTCTTTTGTATTTTTCTACTTGAGACGTGTGATAAGATAAATAATTAATTATAATTTTATATAAAAAAAAACCTCATTCAATGAGATCTTGATCAAATGAAATCAATGAATTCAATTAGCTTATTATTTCGTTATTTTATATAATTATTATTATTATTTCTCAGTACAAATCGTTTAAATAATATGATTATATCCTTATCGACTCATACATTAAATTAATTATTAACAATTTAATTAGATTAATTAAATAAGATAAATTTATTGAATATTTTCATTTTGATTGCTAAACTCTCTCTGTAATATTCATAAAGAAAAATATTAATAATAATTAATGTAGACAATTAAATAAAATTAGTACAATTTTTTTTAGAAAATTAATATCATCCTTTACTATAATCTATATAGAAAATCTATACTTGTAGATTGTCTAGACTCCTCCTACACTTTATATTATTTACATTCTACATAAATAACTGAACGATATCCAACAGGTTAAACAGGTCATACCTACTGATTTTTATCTCTCCCCAACTACATGGCTTAGATTTATTTATATCTGGTAATGAGGACGTATCAATTTAGATAAGAAAATTCAGAAGAATTAGTTATTAATAATTAAATCGTAGTAGCATGTCGTTTTTTAGGCGATTGATGGTAAAAATAGAATTTTAGATTTTCAGATAACTAAAAATAGTACTAATATTTATAAGTTATTTTTTTTTTTTGAAATTAGTTCCTCGGTTCACCGCCTTTTTTATTAGACTCTTATCCGATTGCAAATCAAATTATTAAAAAAAATAAAAGTAGCACACAATTAAGTAGAAAATGAAATTAACGAGATTCCCCCGTTCAATCATAAAAACATGTAGCTCAAATATTAGAAAATATAGGAAAATGTAACAACGCGGAAATAGGAATTTCCAAATATTGTATGAATTAATTATGTAAGGGATACATGAACCTGAAATTGAAAACCAACTATAGGACGTTAAGAGAACAATTATTATATATTATATTATACATTTTCTCCCTGCAGGTCTGATCAAGAAGTAATCAATAATATATCTAAATTAAATTTGACTTCAAAGCGCCATAATAAGTTAAATCTTATTTTATGACTTAAAGTCATAACGATTAAGTGTAATTTTAATTTTAAATTATTATTCATTACATTTAATATAAAGAACATAATCTATAGATAAAGTAATTTATAAAACCTAAAAGTTTGGGACGAAGTTCCTACTTCGTTATTAAGTATGTAATTATTATAATAACTAAATCTAATTCTATTATAGAGTTCAGAACAATTTAGATTTTTAATGACACCTCAGTAATATTCTATTACTATTCGTATTTGAATATACTTATTGAGGGCTGCATTATTTAACAGGCAAATTATATATCTTTTGGTGAGGCGAATTATTGGACAAAAAAAAAAGTTGCCAGCCAGAAAACTATGTCAACAAATTTACATTCAAAATACGTAATCCTGTCATAAATAAATAAATAAACGGCTATTTGAACATTTGCATTTAGCTCTCATCACAGAATGAATTAGAGCGACGTAGAGTTTCGCGTCGCAGTAACCGAGCTTCACAAGTATAACTTTAGATTGAATTATGAGGTCAAAAGAGAGGTGCTAAAAAAAAAGTCTCGAAATCTGGCCTATGGTCCACATATCTGGCGATTCTTCCGATCAGTTAAAGATATGTGGTACTTGAGGAATTGTTTTCTAAGATCTATACTCTCCATCAACGCATCAAAGCTTTTAATTCAAATATTATTTTAGGCAGAATAAAATCTCATATTTCTCCCAATAATTAAATTGAAATGAAATTTTCGTTAAAAAGTTAAGGAAATTAAAAGCAGAACGGATATTTTACATTTCGCTTTTAAATTTATACATTTAAACATTTATTTTCTATCCCAATAATTTAACATCATTGAATTTAAAAATTGTCTGAAAGGAACTTTAAGAAACATCCAAAAGCTTTTAATAAAAATATTTGTTATTCATTATATATTCTATTTTATCTTCCGTTAAATAAATTTAAATGAAATCGGACACTTTTTTTTGAAGCATTTCTATTTTTTTTTTTTTGGCAAATTTAAGATTTTGTTAAAATATTGTTACTTACATTGAATATAGATTTTAAAACGTAGAATATAAGGTTCCGACAAGCTTTCTGGGAGCTTTTGTACGAAAAGTTTAGTTTTGATATTTTTGTATTTTTTCTCAACTAATTTATAAACTTCGTGCATCGTTAAATTGTTTTGGATTAGAAGGAAATTATCGGGGGTAATCGAGATCAAAAGTCGCGATGTCCGATATTCAAATTTCTCGGTGCCTCTACGAATTTTTGATATTTCTTAGATAAATTTCAACTTTTCCGAAATATTTAATTTTTGTATTTTTTCCTAACAGTCACAGCATCTATCTGCGTTTTCACATTTTTTTCCGGCCGAAGAAAATATTCGGCATGCACTCTAGTAATAGCACTGAGTAATATTCTCTTGAATAAAACAAACGCGTCTGATAAATACTTTGTTTAGGGGTCATAAAATTCTGCACATCTTTTGGAGATGTTGACCGCACACCACTCAAGTGTGGAATGGTATCTTTCCTTTTATGAATTTACCTTTGAATAAGAATTATTCAAGTTCGCTAGTGCGGGTGATTTTCTTATAAGATTCATAGCGCTACGACAAAAAATTTCAAAACTCTATCAAACATTTATACAAATAAGTCAAAATGCTATTTCGACCTTAAACAATAAAGAAAAGAAATCATATATCCAGACATGTATTTCTTTAAATGCTAATCATCACATTTTTTTATATTTGTATTTATCCTAAAATACATATCAAAGGACCGTATCCTGGATAGTATGAAATACAAAAAAGAATTGCAGGAACAGGAAAATGTTTCATAATTCCGGTAAAGGTCAAAAGCTTTTAGGTTTGATATGGAATTTCTCATATATTTTGTAATATTGTTGAGTTGTTTTTGGATTGAATTTCAGAATTATTAAATAAATTAACACATTGGTTTCAAAAAGATTTAAAAATCTCTCGGATTCCTAGATTTGGACTCTCAATTCCAAGTTGTGTTGATAAGAGGAACTTAAGAGAACTGAATATTTCACTTACCATGTTTGACTACCAAAACCATACCACAATAATTGCATCATTTCAAATAACAATCCTAATATAATTGTACGTTTTGCACCCAGCACCCTAAAAAGGAAAAACTCGTTATAAAATTGAAATTCAAATTGTTCCATCATATCCACCTCATTAAAAATCCTAAAACTAATTGGGCCATAATACTTAAAATGCCAACCACAGCTATAAAAACTGATACTTCAATTGAACTGAAACCCATTTTAAGTTTCAGATAGACAAATATGCACGAATATTGTCCGGCTTCTGGTAAGTAGGATAATAATACGGTTACACATTGCATTAATATTGTGTTATCAGATCCAGCTCGTCGAAGGGCCTAAAACAAAAATTACCAATCATTTGTTGTTCGAATTAAAATTTAAATAGTAATTTATT
Source organism: Symmerus nobilis (assembly GCA_027564815.1). Lineage (NCBI taxonomy): Eukaryota > Metazoa > Arthropoda > Insecta > Diptera > Mycetophilidae > Symmerus > Symmerus nobilis. Next base: position 6,543 of record JANTOP010026659.1, on the reverse strand, counting down.
GCTTACAGAAAATGGATCGGCTTGCTCCCAACTAATTGGTGCACCCCATGAACTGGGACGCACTTTTTCCGGTAAACTTTCTGGCACAGCTACTAATATAAAGAACACATCTAATACGGCAATTGCTGTTGCTAATGCCACTATAACAGTATCGCTATACGCTTCCCGCAAATAAGCGCCTAAAGCTGGTGAAATAACCTGGAAAGAAATTGGTAAATTTAAATTAATCTAAAAAAAAATGTTTCTAATCGTTCAGTTTACCAAACTAGCTGCAAATGTTGCCGATACTAATCCATATGCCTTTGAGCGATCTTCAGTTGTTGTCACATCAGCCACATATGCAAATACTACTGAAAAGGTAACAGCGAAAATTCCGCTAATTGAGATCATTGCAAAAAACCACCTGTTTTTATTCGGAACGGATAAAAATAATTATAGTAAATTTTTAAATTGACAAAAAATATAACGGTTTCTATGTTACCACCAACCAACTCACCAAGTGTTTATAGTCATAAGCGGTATTGGTGCACAGGTAAAAAAAACAGTAATTAATAGGAAAAACTTTCTACCCCATATATCGGATAAGGCGCCAATTAGTGGTGCACTTAAAAACGATAGTATCCCTTTGATGCCCATTACTAAACCATTCATTAGAAATGTATGTTCCGGAAATGTGTGGTTTAGTACCTAGAAACGGCAAGTAAAATTATAATTTTTTAAATTTAATCGAATTAAATCTTACGGTAATAACTGGCATCGTAAGTAGGCCCCACGCAAAAAATTCTAAAAATATTACAACTAAGGCATGATAAACACTTGGCTCTCCAATGCCGGAATTCTATAAGAGACAGAAAAATAATTAATTAATTGTTATCCATTTTCTAGGGTTTATTATGAGCTGAATGGTTCCTAAACGATCCCGCAGACTAAGGGAATATTAAATTAAAAATTCATTGGATTTAATAAATTGAATATGGAAATTATTTATAGTTTTTTGGTGATTCATATTGTCATCCGACCTCATAAATCGCTACCGTATATATTTTATATTTTTCGAAATATTGCTTCAATAATCTTATCTGCTAAAAAAAAATTATCTCAATTGTGGCTATACGAGTTAATTTTGTGATAACAATTTTCTTTTTTTCCAAAATCAACTCAAAGCCACATAATACTGTGGTTGGCCTATGACTATAAATAGATAAAAACGGATATTGTACAATGTACAACAATACATATTTATATAGTTAGTTGGTTAATTAGAATTTATTTGTAATCGTGACTCACAAAATTCTATAAAGGTAACGTTCTGTACTTGAGAGATAATTATATTGTTTGATGAATGTAATGCTTAAATAAAAATCTACAAGTGTCCACAAATGTGGCTTTCTCAACACGCTCCATCATTGGTGGAAAATGTAGTAGGATTTGGTGATTTACTTGTAAAATCCTAGTCATACCGTCATATGCTCCTGTTATTCAGCGCCACATACATAATTCCTGGCGATTTTATATTAAAAGCAACGGATCCAATTTACCACCTAAATTGAATCGTAAGCTACATACTGTGTCACTATCTAGAACTCCAACAAACACCAATCCATCCAGCCAACTTATTAAATGTGCGAAATGGAATGTATTTAAATTCAATGTATTAGTGAAACGACTTAAACCATGGGAGGTTCTGAGAACTAAGTTTAGTACTGAGAAGTAGTAAAGTTCATTTACCGCTATCTTATAAATCCGCTTATCAATCTTATCTGCTATTCGATGAATTTGCCTACTGTGAGAATGATATAGTAATAAACGACTCATAATATCTACTTTTAAGACAAATTATTGTCACGATCGTCATGCAAATCAGAAATAGCATGTTTCTAATAAATATGGGCAATTTTGCTGCAGTATGACTTGTATGACGTGATATCACTAATATTTTTACTAGGAATCTGGACATCTTACCATGAGGAATATACTTATATAACTTAATAATGGGAAAACCCTATTATTGAGGTGAATGAGGTGCTTGTGAAGGGTGCAAGAGTACATCGGTACTAGGGTTTGGATTAATATGTAAATAGATATATTTGATGGCTAATATTACGAGGAAATGGACTTCAAATCGATCCTTTTCATAACGAAACTAGACAAATATGCTATATCGTTAGAGCATATTTTTGTATATTTTCGTATAAATGCATATTTTTGCATATTATACTTTCAAAGACATATTTAAGAATAAAAGAATATTTTTGAAGTATCTTTTGAAAATTCTCGATCATTTATTTGTTGGAAGAAATTGTAAAACGAATCTGGAAGAAACCATAATATTTACCTAGCAAAATTTTCAAAATTCTCTTAACAAAATGTGAAAAATGAATTGGCTTTCATTTCCGCTAATTACGAATTTTTAATTCACAAATTCGCAGTAATTAGTGAGCAAGAAAATCATTTTTACAAGTTAGAAGTTCTACTGGACACAAAATATGGGAACATTTTTCGAACATATTGATGAAAAACAAATGTTTCAAAATTATGGAAAATATTTGTAAAATTTTAGGAAATTCAGCAGAGAACGTAGGCGCACAAGATCATTCACCCATTCATATATCTTCCTTCAAGTTTGCGCCAATTACGTCTGCGGATGTAGAAAGATCGTTTTCCCTATACAAGAATGTTCCATGTAGAAACCGTACAAAATTTTTATTCGAAAATTGAAATAAAAATATATAATTTATTGCAATAAGGCATTCGAACAGGAATAATAATAAAATTAAATAGTTGTCTTAAATTTAATTTATATAAGTACTCGTTTTTTTATTGGGTCAACAAATACATTGTCGTTAAAAAAAATAAATGATGATTTGAAAATTGCAGGAATGATTACACTAGTTTACAGAATTCAGACAATTTCTAGACCATGGCAGTTGACAGTGATTTCTTATGTAAAATCGTGCGCTGATTCCGAAAATAAAACATATCAAAAACATATAAAGTAGAACAGTTTTCGAGATATTGCCTTTAATTCAATAAAACATACTTTGCAATGGGCCAACTAGAACCGAAGATATCTCCAATTAAGTAAAGTCACTTTTTTCAAAATGAAAAATATGGAAATTTGGCAATATCTCTAAAACTGTTATTTTCGGATTCAGCGCACGATTTTACATAAGAAATCACTGTCAACTACCATGGCCTAGAAATTGCCTGAATTCTGTAAACTGTTGGTATTTGTAAAATAAGTCATCACTTTTTTAAAGTTTTGAAAGCATTTTATTGGGAATATTTTTCAATTTATAAGGCATATTTTGCTATTTTAAGGGAATATTTTAGGCGCATATTCGAACTTTTATAGGGAATACAAATCCTAAGCCTAGTCGGTACGATACCGATAAGCGAAATACAAATTGAAGGCGCAGGAACGATTCTCGGAATTGGCAACTGTTAGAAAGCAATGGCTGAAACTGTGAAGTTGATGCTATGCTAGGAATATATACTATTCTTTTTCATCGACCTTCTGGCGATCTCGTACGACTAGAAATGATCAAAAATTTATCAGCATTATTGATTTAAGTTACATTACCGGTAATGTTTACAACTATTTATTATCCATCGATAATTGATGCTTTTATTGTTCCATGGTCCAGCTGAGATTGACAATTTATCATTATTCTCAGTCGGTACATCAGTACTCACATTACCAGACACTCGATACCATCCGGCAGTCTATAAAGCGGTCATATGTGAACGCTCTTCAGAGGTGGTCGGTCAATTGTGAGTCAGTCAAACAAGGGGATCTCGATTTCATATTATTTTCAACCGGCTTTATTTGATTATGTATGACTTTCAACATCCAACCTTAAAATCTAAATTCTTTTTAAATAAAGAACGTGGAGTAAAAATCCAAATCATAATCTTTCTCCGATAGATAATTGGTTGGCAAGGCAAAAATTGAGTAACGAAATCTGTAAAGCTATGTGTACACTAGGCCGGAGCGTTTTGGCAACCGATACCACGACGTGGAAATTATGATTCCTCTTGTCATACCGAACAAAAAGTTCTTCTACGAAATAAGTCCAAAATGAATTTCGAATTTCCGGAATTTGATTTTTATGAAAAATGTTCGGTTTTATAGTTTTCAAGACACTTGGAATTTTTGTAATTATTTTTTCTGTGAAAATTGGTACTCGGAGGTTTTTTCGTACGAGAAATTCATTTTTGTTATTTATTTTTACCTCAGGCGTACGGTAGGGGGCGCTATCGAGCAATTTTTTTCTTGAAAATTCTAGGGTGTCCCATCGGATATTGAGAAAGTAAATTATCAAAAAAAAACACCAATGTTTTTGTATTTTTTCAACTTTATTTAGTTCTTTGTAATGTAGAAACATGACAAATTAATAATGAAACACAATATCTTCCAAATGACCAGCAAGTGATTATTTACAAATATTGATACATTTTCACATACTTGCGGTTACAATTTCATCAATAACTCTTTATAATGTTGTTTTTAAGGTCTTCTATTCTTCTTGGATTACATAGCCCCAAAGAAAATAGTCCAAAGGCGTTAAATCACATGATTGGGGTGGCCAATTCATATAATTGCAGTAATTGCATTGTTTCAACAGCTGTATTACAAGTGGCGGCGTACTGCTGAAACCAGATGTTATCCATTTCATTCAATTCATGACAGAAAAAGTTTGTAATCATTGTTGATAGAAATAACCAGGAAGCTCAACCGCCACATTAAAGGTAGCTCATCGACCAAGTTTCAGAAATATGAATATTTGTTTGATTAAAAATATTACGAAACTCATAAACTCACATAGGAATTTTATTAAAATGTTTGCCTATATAAAATTTATAAAATTTTGCCTAACTGCTCTCGACAGCACAACCGCAAGCAACTGGAGGTACTTAATGCTGTCAGTGTAAGGCGTAAGGGGTCAGCAGATGAAGGACGAGTAAATAATAGCATATATGATTTCAATAAGTTCAAATTAATGTGTAATAATCGCAAGTGGATTTGAAAAATAAAACTAGAAAAAAGTACTAAGTAAATGGGGGACTTTCGCATGGTTTGGGACCAGTGTTACCAGGTCGGAGTGGACAAATGTTCATTAGATTTCTTAGTGATAAATTCTTGTTCCAAATGGCCTATAAATGCAGACTGTGCATAGTGGAACCAGATCAAAAATATATTTTTACATAAGAATTTTGAATAAGATAATATTTTATGTAAAACATTTTGGAAGTAATTTAATCAGAAAATGTTTTTAAATTGCAAAATTTCGCGATCTGTTTCTCATTATGATGCATTGAGACTATGATGAATTGAGATGAACTTAAAAGTTCAAAACTGGAACTAACTCAAGCTTAATTTAACCAGCCCCGGAATCTAACGAAAATGAATCTTTACAAAGAAGCAACATATTGAAACAAATGGCAACACACGAATTACGCTGTTGCCAAAGTCGTAATATTAATCAATTAGACCAGTCCTTGCTGGTACTAATGTAACAATTATGTCTAAATTACGGTATAAATACGAACATTCGAAATATGGCGTTATTAAATCATTTCGACACTCATTTGGAAGAACATGCATGCAACAACCGACTAAGCGACAAAACCCAAACTTTACAGACAGGAGAGCTCTTTTAGCAAAAGAGTGTACTGAAACTTATTCGTGAGATATTTTTGCCCAATCTTTGATTATTTTCATAGAAGATAATTTGAAGTTACATATACTAATGCAAGAATAGGTCCAGGTGGCTCCAAATGAAAATATTCAAGAAAATGTCGCTTGGTCGCTTTTCAGACGCCGCTTAGTCGGTTGTTCAAATATCACACACCCTGAATAGAGCTAAAAAGCGAAAACATAAACGTTGAAATAAAATATTTCCAGTCGGTTTTAGGTTATAATATTTTGTGAGAAGACGCATTAGTTACTAAACTATCCGGCAGGTAAAAACCTCCCAAATGTCAGTAATTACAATCGTAATTTTTCCCAACGCTCTCTTTAATTTCACATTTGACAGAAATGAGACGTAACTGAGAGAAATTGACCTTTTCATTTGCAAGCAGTTTTGATTTCGGAATGGCTGAAATGTACGATTGCATGCAAATGAAAAAGTGAGTTTCTTCTCGGTCACGGGCGCCAATTGGGGAGGGGGGGGGGGGCTGTTTACTGCTAGTCATTACATTGTACAAGTAATTGAAACGAAACAACAAATAATGTTATACCCTATGTGAAGTAAAACTTAAAATGAAGCTTTCATTTCCGACCGGGTGTATCTTCCAAAATGAATTACACAAGAGTTCGAAAGAATTTGTTCGAAACTACAGATATGACCCTGTGCTGAGAGAAAGCACAGTATATATACATTTTTGCTTCCCATATATTTTATATGAAAACTTGGTAAATGGGAAATCCTTATTTTGTAAACCATCAAGTGTAGAATCAACTATAAATTCCACGAAATAAATTTTGAGCAATATTATAATAGATTTAATAGATCAATTTAGAACTGCTATTATTTT
>JANTOP010026648.1:0-12320 GCA_027564815.1 Symmerus nobilis | reverse complement strand
CGGAAAGTGGTGGTATATTTAATGGAAGATTTATTAATATGTAGCAACACTGGAAATCAGTGTTTCGTGTATCACAATGCGTCCAGACTAAAAACATTTGTTCAATGTTTTCCATGTTATATGGGATACAAGAAACACAACATTTTTATTTCGGAACTGTTTCGAATATTCTTGAAAATGTTTCTGATGTTTTATATCTGTATGTGGACTTACCTTTACGCTCTCGATATGTTAGGCTAAAATATAGCATAGAATATTATTTTTTAATTCGATTAACCATGTACGAAATTGAATTTATCATTCCGCGCCCCTGCAATATAAATGACACATGGAAAAGGTTACATTTTCATTAAATTGAATTAAAGAAAGTTCGATTTTATATAAAGCATATACATTGTATACTTTGAAAGTTATTCATAAAAACTGACACATCTCCAAAAATCAATAAAACTTCATATTTTTTTCTGAGAAGTGACACTTTTCATACAAGGCAATCAGCCTCTTTGAAGTCCTCTGCTGAACATAGGCCTCCCCAAGATTTTTTCATTGGGAGGTTTTTTGGTCTAATAATTCACCACGCTGACCAATACGGGTTGGTGAATAAATGTAAGTAAATAATATTAGCTGGTTTTTGGTCTTAACCTGTTGTCATTGACCATTTTAAGTTAATTGACAACATGTGTATATGTTTTTTGCCTACTCCCATATACAGGAGTCTTCCGTACTATACTAATACGGTGTACGTGGAGCCACCATATTCACGTGACCATCCGATATCACGCGGTTAGTGTTAAGATAATAATTCGTCGCCACCGGGGATCGAACCCATAACCTCCCTCTTCCAAAAACTGTGACGTTGCTGTCTGGGCCATGGTAGAGGTTGCATGCATACAATGTATTAATAATAATTAATGATAAAATTAGATTTTCGATTTGGTAGGAAGTAGAGAACCTAGCGGGTGTGTCAATAATTGCCTTGTAACCACTGCGGCCACAAATTGTCCTATTGTGGCATCCCGATATGTATTAATTAGGTCTAGTCGGCTTTGTGCTGACTATGAAGCGCAGATTTAGTCCTAGTTCACGATATCCGTCGGCTCAGTGTGGTATAGCTCGAAGTATCGCAATCGTCTTGAGTCCAACCCTACACAATCACAAAGGATGTGTTCGGCCGTCTCCTCTTCCATATAAATTCCTTATATCATCATATAACACGCATTCACCAATCACCACACACAAACATTCCGGCACACTGGAGAGACCACGTTTCTGCAGAAACTGGTTGATGCTGCCATGCCCGGTTATGAGATAACCAAGGCATAGACCCGGGGCAAACCAGTTGCACTGTAGTTGAACTCATACGTAATCCTAGCATACAAACTTTCATCCTATCTTTGCTACCATATCCCAAGGATTCTATCTGTAAAACCTGTACTTTGCGTTCATTTACACTCATCCCCGCTAACTCTGTATTCGACTCTACGTCTGTGTCCCCTGTATGCGTCTAATAATAGGTCTTTTGTATAACTTCACGTAAGTGGTAGGAAAGGTCCAATTGCTATGCACGACGACAAATTGAGGTTATCTGAGGCTGGGCCATACGATAGCAAACCATAGCCAGCGAGTATCGAAACCAAGGAAGGAGTAGCTCTGTGTTTGGTGGGATTGGAAGGGAATTGTACATCATGAGCTGCTGTCGCCTGGCTAAACGATTGATTCTAATATCGATTGTCACCAATCAATCATATTATAGCAAGGAATTCAGAAGAATCGATCGGAATTGTGAAAGGCGTTGTGTTCCATCATGACAACACCAGACAACATATATCCTTGGTGACTGCAAAATGCAGTCTGCAGAATGGTCTTTTATGGTTGTGTAAGTCTGGTTTCAAAAGAGGCATATGAAAACCACTTTATTTTATCTACCTACACTGTGAAAACAACTCTACTATAAAATTGACAAAAAATAATCGATCAAAATGGCACATATTTTAGCTCAATATAGTTCATTCAAACCATAAGTAAAATATCTGTGAATTTTGGCTAAAAATCTCCGAATACTTTTTTGACTACCCAATATATTTAAGAAATATAATTAAAGTAAATTTGATGTTATTATGTTATTAAAACCCCCGACATTTCATCGTAACGTGCGACTTCAAAGACTATATATACATACCTACCTAGATGTGCACAGCACATATACAGTATATATATATATATTATATGTATACGTATATATAGTACGCATCACTCAAATAAAATTTGGAATATTTTTGGAACTTGTTGTAAGTTTTGTGGTTTTTATAAACCATGTTCTTCTCCGCATTGGATAAATGTTGAATCATATAGAAAAAAAAACTAACAAGGAACGAAAGTTTACTCGTTTATTCCAATTTTCTGTTATATTTTCGTTTTAAGATATAGGAACAATAAGAAGAGAATGAATAATAACTCTCATGTGAATTTTATATGAATTACCATATCATCTTATTTCTGGTACAACTTGCATAAGGTACATAATGTTATGCATATACATTTTTAGTGGTTTAGTGCGGACAGAGTATGGAAACATGTATAGAAGTTGGATTTTAATAAATAAACCTTCTCCCGTTGGAATAAGAAAATCTCGTTTGGTGGGTAATCTTTTTTAACTCTATATTTTCGTTAACAGAAAACAACAAATCCTTTTTAATTAAAATATAACCAAATGAAGTTTGCTTCATTCATCCTGATTATCCTTCAACTTAATCGTACAAATAGTCAACATTATAAGATTTTGCATCTAAAAGTTTACAGTTGTTGCTTCTATTTTTTTCGTAGTTTGTTTTGTGTAATATTTTAATCGGCAAAACTAATTCCAAACTCAGATCTGTAATAAAGTTATCCACGTATTTAACATCCTAATATATCCTTCTATAGTATTGATATAGCATTATCAAATACAAAAGACATGTTGATTTAAATAACAAAAATATTCTTCTAAAAAGGATATTTATGATTTTTTTTTGTATGACTAATAGATCACTGTCATGTGATAATAAATATGTTGCCATTATATTTGCTGGTTAGATTTATAGTTAGAACGGTATCCATACCAATTTCGTTCGCAAAGTAAAAATTTTAGGTACAATACCTCCATGTATCCATAATAATTGGTATAATGCCGATTAGACGTATGAAATAATTGAAAATGATTTGGGGCATATGCCCACCGCGGCTGTTATTGGCGAAGTTCTATACAAAGTTCTATATAATTCTATGTTGGCCTCCAAGACGGTGATTGTTGCTGGTCTATCAGCATAAACCAGTGACTTTACGTAGCCCCACAGGAAATAATCGAGAGGTGTTAAATCGCACGACTTTGTAGGCCCATTGGTAGGTTCATTTCTCGAAATCAACTTATATAGCCAAATTTTGATTTCAATAATGAATGGGAACCACATATCGTCCGGATAAATGTCATCCATATTTTCAAACAAAAAATCATTGATCATGGTGCGGTAATGATCTCCATTGGGCGTAACGCAAGCCTAATTTGTGAAGAAATAAGGTCCAATGACCAAACGTTGCTATTTTCTGTATGTAAGAGAGTGTGTAGGGTCTCTTATGGATTGGCCTCCATCCAACCAAAAATGAGCCTCATCGCTGAACACAATTTTGACATAAAACAACGGGACAGTTACCAACTGCATTGTTGCCCAATCGGCGAAAGAACGGCTATTATGATGGTATCGTAGCTTTAATTCCTGCACCAGTTTATACAGGGTGTCCACCCGAAAGGTTTACTACTTTTTTATGCCGCCATTTATATTAATATTAATATTGATTGTTCATACTTAACGTGTACACACGTTAATGAAGTACACACGTGGCAAATTAATAATGAAAAAATATTCGATTGAAAAACGCGTTTTAATAAGGATAAGTTTTCACCCAAGTTAATCATCAGTTACATTAACATTAAAAAAAATTCCGTGAAAGTCTCAGAATTGTGCCATCAAAGCCTAAAATTTACCGGATTATCAAAGAATTTGAAGGAAGAAGGAATGTGGCAAATAAGCGAAAGTGTGTACAACAACATACAGTCAGAACACCAGAAAATATTGCTGCTAAAATTGAAAATGCACTAGCTAATCCAACGACATCAACCAGAATATTGAACAACTTAAAAGGAACATTAGAGAAGAGATTACCATGGGATACAGAGATACAGGGTGAAAGGTGTGAAAAAGTGTTGAAAAATGTAATCAAAAGAGTTCGTATGTGTAAGACAATAGAGGCCAATATTTGGCAGACATTGTTTTTATAATTCCAAACATTAAATAAACGATATATAATTATTAAATCTATTTTCTTTTATTAAAAAAATAAAGCTTTGGGGTGGACACCCGGTACTTATACGGGTGTGGCCAAGATCTTTGCAAGAAAATTTTCCACGTAATGGACGCACAGAGCCCCAATTCTTCCGACCGATGACGAATCGCTAAATTTGGATCTTCTTTGGAGCGATATTCTTTTCAGTACGGGCATTCATTCGACGTGTTGGTGTTATTGTATCTTTTAGAGAGTATGTATGTGGTATGAAATCTATCCAAACTTCGACGGATAGCTTGCTTAGATGGACGAATATGTCCACCATAAAAATCACGAAGTCCTCTATATATTGCGCGAATCGACGACTGATTTTCTAAGTAAAATTGGATAATCTGGTAGCTTGGTTCAAGCTTGAGTCTATTCATGATCATTTGTCAGAGTATAATGATCATAAGTGTCAAAAAATGAGCGCAGTATTACAGCTCGTTTGACAGTTAACCCTTTCGCAAGTTCTTTCTAAGCGAAAAAACACACTTTATTACTGTCGTAAAAGTATAATAGTAATTCGTTCGGTCATTTTTAAATAACGCAAACAGATTATAAATAGAACATAAAATATGGACGACAAGAACTGTATAAAGTTAATTGGGTTTGATATAATAAGATAAGTACATAATCTTATATTAAGTTCTGGGCTTTGTTCGAGAATGTCATATTCTGAATCATGCTAGCGTGATTTTTAACCAACGTTTACACTGTTTGGTGTTTCAAAAGTTCAAAATTGTTCTCTGGTGGAAAGTAGTCTGCGTTCGAAAATGGAGAGTTATATCATTTAACCATCGCCGAAAGGGGAAATATTTACCATAGTAATTTGTTGGTTAATAATCTTATCATTTTATAGGTTCAGATCACCTGATTTAATGCAAGAATCGGCCGTAATATTTAGATTTAGAGTTTTTCTATGGTTCTACATGCATTCGAGTTTTATACATACGACTTACAGTTTAAAATTTAATTAAACAACAAATATCACGCTAATGTGATCATCACAGGCCAATCATTACTCTATGAAAACAGCCGTTTTATTGTAATTTTCAACCGGACTATTCTCATCATGCCGACTTTACGAGCAAGTCATAAACTTTCTGAAATAGTGTTATAGTTTCTGTTATTGTGATGGACCAAACCAAACTTCCTCCGATACTTGCGGTGATTAAAATTTTGATATTGGGGATTTCGGTTTTAAAAAAATCAAAAATACGGTCTACCCAAATTTTTTATCTTGAGTTTGTCTTCAAGAAATAATTACCCTATCGGTTTATGCATTTGATTTGCGATAGCTTTTACTTCGTTATACTGCTCATATGTAATGTATTTAACTAGTAATTACTAGTTTTTAAGATTCATTTTGCCGAATTCATAGCTTAGTATTAATAGCTTAGCATAGCACAGCATAGCTTAGTATTTAAGATTTGAGAATAAAAATGATTACATCTTAGATAGATAGATAAATAAGCGGGTGTGGCAATAACTGCCCAGTAACCACTGCAGCCACCAATGGGCTTATTGTGGCATCACGATAAATATTAATTAGGTCTAGTCAGCTTTCTACTGGCCATAAAGCGCAGAATTTGCCCTAGTGGTAAGTTTACGATGTCCGTCGGCTCAGTGTGGTATAGCTCGAAGCATCGCAGTCGTCTTGAGTCCAACCGTACACCATCACAAAGGATGTGTTCGGCCGTCTCTTCTTCCTCTCCACAGATTCTACACACGTTGTCCTGTGCTAGACCCCTTTTCTGGAGGTGGTATTTCAAATTACAGTGTCCAGGCAGTAGCCCTGTTATTTCCCTGATTTGGTGTCTATTAAGATTTAGGTACTCTTTCGTTCTTTTGATCTTAGTTACGATTGCTAGTTTAACGCCTAATGGATAAAGCATTGTGTTTGTAGGGGGATCAGGTTCGAAACCGGTCGTGATAAAAATTAAATTATTTTCTGGTAAATATTTGTTTGTGAGTATTAGTCAATTAGGTCTTGAGGCCGATATGAATTTAACCCCATCAGCCCATTCAGCCGATAACAGAATAGAAAATAGATTTACACGTAAAAAATTCGAAACATTGAGCTTTCGTTCCGCTTTTAATATTTTGAAAAACATTCTGCAAAAATCCCATATTTCGTTTAAATTCAATGTAAAAATTCGATTCCAAGTTATATAAAGTGGCATTTTAATTTTAAGCTTTCAATGAGGTTTCGATAAGTTTTAAGCTTTTTGGGAAAATTTGATATTTCGTTAAACGATCGTGATTTGGATAGAAAATATATTTGAAAACGTTAAAAATTAACGGCAAAAAAGCTTTTTGGGAGCTTTTAAGTTTCTGCAGAGCTTTTGTAAGAAAAGTTTAGTTTTGATTTTTTGTATAAATTTTCTGCATCACTACATTTTTTTAGAGCCAAAGAAAATTATCGGGAAATCCGGATCAAATTTCGCGATGTCCGATGTTCAAATTTCTCGGTGCGAACCTTTACGAATTTTTGATATTTCTTAATACATTTCAACTTTTCCGAAATATTTAACATTTGTATTTTTGCCAAACTGTTAAAGAAACTTTGTGCGTTTTTACATTTTCTTCCGGCCGAACAAAATATTCGTCATGAACCCTACTTACAGCACTGAGTAATATTCTCTTGAATAAAGCAAACGCATATGATAAAGGCTGTAACATTTTATTAAGGGGTCATCAAATTCTGCACACCATATGAAAATGTTGACTGCACGCCACTGATGTTATCCCAACAATTTTATTCAAATGATTGTCGCCCGAACCATCAGCCAAATCTATTATATTAATTCAATTTGGTTATTAGTTAGATATCGCGCTAAAGCCTTCTTATTTTAAACAAGTGGTTGTTATGGAATTAAATAGAATTTATTGTTGAGCAGATAGAGTGATTTGATCAACGCGTATATAGCCTTTGTGGATTATGATTTAATTGTAACGTCTATGGGGTTCAACAGAATAGAATTGTTATGTACATGCTAGATAAAAAATATATATTTTAAGGTTTAAAAATTTGTGAATTTTTTGAACACTTTTCTCTAACAGAGTTCAAATGACTAACATTCTTGGAATATTAAAGAAACAATTCGAGAAAAATTCTGCATTATACACTAAATAAAACCGTACAAAATATAAAATCCTCAAGGATTTTTAAATCATAAAAAATGACAAACCATAAAATTTTTTATTACATTGTAGTAATATATTTTTTTCTATACTTTTTTTTGCTTTGTTTCGCTTGATTTTACATGACGATTTTTTCTTGGACAATATTATATTCTTAAAAATATTTATTAAAAATTTCAAGGGAAAAGTTATGTTATGGAGAGGCATAATATCTATCTATATCATCTACACACTGTTAAGATATATTTATTTATTTTTATGATATTTTTAATTCTTCAAATTAGCTTTAAAAAATTTCTTTTTATTATCTTTTCCCTTGTACAAAAGACCTGTGTAACCATACAATCAGTGCCTATATGACACAATCTACAAGAAAGGTACATTACCTCTCTGCTAACTCCATATAATAATACCTGTTATGTTTTCTACGTAAAGGAAAATACTGTCTTATAAGATTAAATATCTAAACGAAAAAAAAAAATAAAATAAAAAAATAAATTTTCAAAAAAGATCGAACACAGATCGTTCGAGGTCGAAAAAATTACTTTTTAAGTACATGTTTGATATGTTATTCAGAGTGGTTTAATAAATCATAAAAATGTATTATATTATTAAAATGGAATTAATGTGTATAAGATTAATCGGAAAATATTATATTTTATGCGACTCATATACCAACTGTACATGACACTTATGTATAACTATATTCGAATATGTTATATTCCCGCTTTATACAGTTTATTTAAATTGTTATACGTATACCATATACGTCAATATCATCTAATTCGAGTTATACGCTAATAAAACAATTTTAGAAAAATATAACTCTAATTTTGAATACAAATTCCAATTTCTATCATATAGTATAAACGTCCTGATTTTATACATTCGTTTCATGCGGTTTTCTCATCGTAACTTAGGTCATATCATCGAGATAATTCCCATAATGCTCTTACAAAAGAGAGGGCAGAGTACGTAACTAAACTTGGGCGGAACCAATTGCTCAAAATATTTAAAGCGGTCTTTATATGGAATAATCTAAAATTTTGATAACATTATAATTGGAAATCTAGATAAAAATTTAAATTGGCACTATAATACACATGTCACATTATTTAAAGTGATAATATACCATATACAATATTATTGATCAATAAATTTTAATTTTCTTTCAACATTTTGTAATATTTATTAAAATTATTGATTTTTAATGGCAATAAAATCAACTATCGATAATTTTATTAAGAATTTGCATATTCTATTGTATGTTTGATTAAATGTTTACAGGTATAGGTACATAAAAACTAAAACAATGAAAAATCAAATAATACATAAAAAGTAATAATAACATTATTAGGACCAAAGGAAAAAATAACTTTATAGTTGCATTATTTACAAAACTGTCTATCTCAATAAAAGTAAACAAAAACATCATAAATTCTTCATTCAATTTTATCTCTTATAATAAAAACTTAAATTAATCTATAATATTGAAATAGTGTTCAAAAAGGGCTTGAAGTGAAAAGTTAATTATTTTTATTGGCTATTGGCTTTCTTTAATGTTTTTAGGGGTGCTGAAAACGAATCTGAAGTTGTACAACAAAATTTTTTTCGGCAAGTAAGCTTTTACGGTGATCCTATATGCAAATTAAGACGAGGAAATTACCTACCATTCATGTTCTTATAATTTTTTTGTACGGCATATGGGTTTTTAAGCAAAGGTTCCGTTGAAAAACTGGTAGAAATAAAAACAATGAACTATAAACTTTAAACGCGATTATCTCGAAATCACATTTTTACGCCTGGCAGTAGAACTCGAATAAATATTTTCCCATCGAATTGACATTTGAACTGTGACTTCTTAGATAAATTATCTGAAGTACATACGATTTTGAAGCTCGATAAGCAATTGCCGCTTTCATAAACAAGTAAAGGTCGACTTTTAAGTTGAAAAATCGTCTTTTTTTTCAAATTGTTGCCAACATTACAAAAATCAATATTTCTTAACATCCATGTGTACTTCAATAGATTTACTCATGTAGACTATGAGAAGAAAATTGTCATTCTTCCAAATACATGTGTTCGAGTGTTCTACTGCTAGCCGCGGAACGTCTCCATTAAATCAACTCGCTTTCCGCAAATTACTGTACCGGAATTTTGAAATAAATTTTACAATATATAAATAAATGTCTTTTTAAACCCTCAAAACCTCATATTGATCGATTGATTAGTAAAATCACAAAAAGTTCACAAAAACACCCTCTTTGGCAAGTGACTAGACATAACCCTTTAATATTTGCAGATACATCTAATTCTGTTTTTGCACGATAGATTGGTTCCTGAAGATTTCGTGTAATAAAAGACATTGTACATATGGAAAAAAAGATTATTAGTTCCGGATCTAAAAAACCAGTCTAAATTATTTTAAAAAACCATATGAAAATATTCTATTTATGTAAAATTCCACTCCACGCACTTTGAACGAGAATTTTACCTTTTTCTCTTCCACTTAGACTTCTGACGTATTGTACATGTGCTATTATGTATGTAAGCAGTAAGTACACAAGTTGTCAGAAATGCACCTTATCATATAAATTTCTGGAATTTTCCACAACTTCGGCTACTTCTGACGACCTCTAATCTTCCACCCAGCCTTCTGACGGATTTTTTCCTACATTCTTATACTCTCTTCGGTAATAATACAAATTTTCAGCTTTGCGCCTTATCATTTTTTTTACCTATTGTAAATAATTAAATATTTCACCACCCACCCACGTATTAGTCTTCCAGGAGGACTTCTGACGACTCCGGCTTTCAGTTTGCCGGTAACAATCGAACCCTTTTCAAAAAAAATTTCTGAAAAAATCCGCCATTTTGTCAAAAAATTTTATTTTGCTTATTTCTTCGATTAATTACAAGATTATACTTGTACATTACTATAACGAAATCCGTTTGGTTTTTTCATTTTCAATGTTCCAGTCCAGAGATATCGTGGTCACTGCTCTTTTTAAGAGGAGCTCCTGTAGATCAGCTATAGCAGCTTTCACAATTATTATTTTACAAATACAAAAATGTTAAAATACAGTTAAAAGTTACCATATGTGTAAGTTAGCATATTAATTAATATTTTGTATTAAGGGGGGACATCACTTTTCCGATTTTGGTAAACCGATTTTTTGTCTTTTGCGTATTAAATGTCAATTAAGATGTCAAGAATAGGGGGTTAAATGGGTTTTTAAAAATTCCGCTTTTTAGAGCCAAGGAAGATATTTTTGTGCAACAGAGCACAGCAATAAATGATAACATATTCTTAATACTTTAAATTCGTTTTTCTCGAAACCATGAGTCTTCAATTGCGGTGGACACGATTCCTCTGCCTGTAATTGATGAATCGCTTTGAAATTTTTTCCTGATATTTTCAGATATTTTCTCTTGTCCTTGACGGGAACAGTTTTTTTAATTTCAAAAAATTTGTATTCACTTTAAATCAATAATTTCAAAAATTTAGGTCATTTTTTAAAAAAAAAATTTTAGTGAACCACCATTTTTAAAAAACTTTTTTTTTAAAAAATTTCCTTTCCGTCAAGTACGAGATAAACTAATGTAATTTTTTTAATTTCAAGAATCCGTGTTCCCGGAATCGTGTCCACCGCAAAGTACTGTTGATGTGGCGCTGCCACACATCCGACAGCATTGCGGCTAGAGATGTTGATTTTTTTTTAAAACAAAAATTTTAAAATATAGTTAAAGGTATGCCATTTAACATACCACAAAAATTCTTCATTACAGTAATACGGTTCTTTTAGAAAAAAATAGTATACTTAGCCTTTATTTGTACGCTCAAAAGTGATGTCCCTCCTTAAATCTCGACATTTTTGATTGTGAGACGTACTTCTTTCTTATTTTACTTCTTCCTATCCCATTCCGAATTTCATAGCTTGTAACGCCATCGTAACCTCCAGATATTTTTTATTTAATATTTTGTTTATTGCATATATTGTATTTAGATTATAAGGAAATATTTTAGTTAGAGGTCTATCACTATTTTAGGCGGCCTATCACTGTACCCAATCTTATAGGCAACTCGAAAAAGGCCGCAAGAAAGAAATTATTGATTGTAGAAGGTACCGTATTTTCACAAGGTACCGTATATGGGACTTAGAGAATTATAATGTAAGTTTTTTGATTTATATAAATTATTAATAATAGTAAAAAGAAAAAGAAGCAAATAAAATAAATACTATAAATTTTATTTAAAATAAATGGCCGTCTTTCTATGAAAACTAAATAAATTTGAAGAAAGTGGTACAAGCTGCTAGCAACAGTTGACGCCTTTTTGACTGATTTTATTGTTCTTTTGGCCGATTGTAATACATATATCATTGCCTCATAGATCGTCAAAGGTCATATTTAGCGATGAAACTTACTTTGATTAAAAAATAAATTACCAGTTCAATAAAATAAACACGTTTTTTTCTATAAAAAATTCCATGAATTAATTCACACTCCCATTATATAATAGGGTAAGGTAGGGTCGAGTGGTTCATAGGGTGGAGTGACTCACTAGCCCTTTCTCGCTTATATGGATAGATTAGACAAAGCTGTCAGGTGACTTCTTCTTCTTATTAAGCCAGCTGATTTTTCAATAGTCATCGTGCTCAGTCAAGTGCCCGGACGTATATTGAGAAGCTCTCCCAAAAATTTAAAAAAAAAAAAAAGTGTTGCCAGAAAATATATAAATCAGCTCAAATTGCTTTAAATATTTGATTAAGGCTTCTCAAAGGTGAATTCATGAAAATATAGAACTAACTTATTTA
>JANTOP010026637.1:0-12321 GCA_027564815.1 Symmerus nobilis | reverse complement strand
AAATTGTTTTTAAAATGTTTTTTTTTCAAAAAACTTGTGTTTAGATTTTTTTTTCATTTCATTTGTTTGTTTTTCAAATAATATTTCAAAACTTGTTTTTTCAAAACTTGTAAAATTTTAAAAATTGCGTTATCTTAATCACAACTAGACATATTTTTCAGATATTAAATGACAAAAGTATGAAAAAAATTAATATCTATCATTTATACGGCTCCTTTAAGATTTTTCCAGGCCCTATTCCAACATTCTACAGTCTCTTCGATTGTAATCGAATTTCTTAACAATTTATCCCACTTTTCCTGACTCCAATATTCAATGAAAATTTGATAAATAAAATATCATTCAATTTTATATCGGTTGATAATTTTTCAGCAATTTAGCAAACAAAAATAAACATTTCGACCTTATAATCCACCCATCAGGCCTAATGAAATCAGGGGGTTGATTTCCTAAAATACATTGTTTTACAGAATCCTTACTGTACCCTTAGGTTTCATTTCGCATAAGAATATTTTCAGGATCCTTAACAAAATTCCACAGAAATTGAAATTTTCCGCAAATCTGCCAGAGGAAATCTATAAAATCGAAAGTTGAAGTCGATTTTTCTTGCCATAAATCTGAAACGATTGATTTTTTAAATAATTTATTTACCAAAATCTGTTCCATAATTAATTAGAAATAATTTCGCTTAATAAACGTTGACATTTTTTTTTTAGAAATTCCTAGACAGATCTGAAAAATATAAAAAATTCAATCAATTTTTTTGAATGTCTATAGTATAAATTTAAAATGAACGTACCGTATCGGACTCTGTGACTCTGTGAGTGCTCTGCGCCTTCTGCTCATTAGACTGCACGCTACGGATTAATTGCAAATTTATTTGGAGGTCGTAACATATTAGTCGGCGACTGATCTTCATTTATTTTATCCAAAATTCAAATAAAAGTTTTATCAACAATTTTATATAATCAAACGTGAGAAAAACTATTAATGAAAGAAATAGGCCACCCGCGTGTATATGTGCTTAGCATTATAATTTATGGTTTATTATTAAATAGCCAGGAAATTAAATAGAGAATTCTGCATTAGAGTCTATCAACCTTCTTACGTTTCGCGGACTAATAAAATACGACTATTTGAATTAAAAATATTAATTTTTTGATTAAAATTTTAAACAGATTCGACTATCCAATGACTATATGGATATGTGTAATTTATTTAATTGATTGGGTTAATCTTCCCTATTACCTGTCAAAATAAACTTTAATTCTATTATTTTATTAAGGCTTTAATTTAATTGGTTTGTTTTATGATATTGTATTATCAAAAGAAACCTTTTTTCCCTTATCCGCATAAAGACTAATATATTATGTCCGTTATAAAATTCGAAATGAAGCTATTAGTGTTTAAGGAAACATATTTTTTTAATTAATATTACATTAAAGATTACACACAGAAAATGGGAACGTGATGGTGAAAATTCGCAGATACACACCTTAATTTCTTTCTGTTTTTATTTTATTTTATTATTTTGGCAAAAACTATTTGTTATTCGATTCAATAGGTATATTACACATTCATATATATATTTGTAATTTCATTAGACAGAGGGAATTGGGAGAAAATTACTTTTATACATCAAGATCTTATCAGAGAGAAGGTTTGGAGGTCAAAAGATTAACTATTGGGGAACAAGCAATGAAGACCTCACCCGTTTCTTATAGGAAACGCTGAAACATCTAACAGATAGTCATGCTAAATCTTTTTTTAAAAAATGATTCTAGAAAACCAGTTGTTTTAGTCTTAAGAGTTAGAATTACTTAATTTATTACACTCTGTTAATTCTGTTGAATGTGACTAACCCAACATATTTTATAAGTTACAGCACTACAGAACTTTTAATTTGACATAACGATAACAGAAGTGACTCGTATATTGATTGGTTATTTCGTTTTATTTATTTTTCTATCATTTATATATGAAAACCGATCCCAAAAAACTCACCCTTACCCAGAACATGATTTTTATTTATTTTGCTTATTTTTTTTTTTTTATAATCCAAACAGAAAGAATTTCCAACCACATTATCGGTCTCATAATCCGACATAATATTACCTATAGACAAATTGATCCGATTTCTATAATCTTCTATATATAGATTTTGGATAAGAAGCTCAATTCCATTCAATTTGCAAAATCGTTATTAAGTAACGACACGCATATATCATCGGGTATATTTTTCTAGTAGAAATGTATCATCGGTTCTAATGCCAACTAACTCAATTTTAACCGAATTCATATAATAAAAACGAATAAAAAAATTAATTAATTAATTAAAATTAAATTAAATCAAATCAAATTAAATTAAATTAAATTAAATGAATAAATAATTATATTAATAAAAAAATATAAATGAAAATAAATAAATTAATTAAATTGAATTAATTAAAATTAAAATAGATAAATTAATAAATAAATGAAATACATAAATAAATAAAATAAATTTAAAATAAAAAAACAAATCAAATCATATCAAATGAAATAAAATGAAATTAAATTAAATAAAAAAATGAATAAAATTTAATTAAAATAAATATCTTAATTAATTAAATTAAACTTAAATCAAATCAACTCAACTCAAATTAAATCAAATCAAATTAAATGTAATTAAATACAGAATAAATAAAATTACATTTTTAATTTAATGAAATTAAAATAAATTAATAAATAAATAAAATAAATTTAAAATAAAAAAAAGAAATTAAATTAAATTAAATTAAATACAGAAATAAGGAAATACATAAACTTAAAAATAAATAAATGAATGAATAAATAAATTTAATAAGTTAGCGAGGAGTTAAGCGACCTTTTCGGTCTTTACACTATACTAGAGAACAGCAATATAGTCTAGTCCTGGAGTGGGTAACCTTATCTGTGTAGAGGGCCGCATGAATATGAACAAATCTCGGAGGGCAACTTGATAGTGTTCTAGGAATCTATACTATAAATTTACCACATTCTTTTTATAATCAAAATTTAACACGTCGAGAAAGTATGTAGAAATGTTTGAAAAATTCCGAAAAATTTAGGAAAATAGGGTGAAAGTCAGGAAAATGAGTAATGGTGGGAAGATGTCAGACAAACTTCAGTAAATGAAGTAAAGTTAGTAGGGATCGCGAAAAATCGAAAAAAATAAGAAAATCTTAGTTCGGCGCAAATCGCCCGTCACAATTTAGGGGTTGATTTTTTTGGAATTATGAGAAATTACTTTCTTCATTATTCATTTAAGAACAATTTTGCGTTTTTAGATTTTTGAAATTTCAGAGAAAATTTCTGGGAAATTCAGTTTATCTACGAAATCGTTCCCAAATTCATGAAAATTATAAGCAAATTTGTTTTCTTGAAAATTGATATTTTGGAATTTAATTGAATGAAATGAAATATTAATGAAATTTTCTGCAAGTGAAATTTTGAAAATTATAAAAATTGAGACATTTTGAAATTGAAAGATTTTTTTGATAAATCAAGAAATATCTTCAAATTGGATGGAAAATCATCTACAAATTCATCTAAAACTGAAGTCACGAGAAAACGTGGATATTTTCCTGATTTTCTTTGGATCTCTCCGGAATTTTCCACACCTTATATGACTTTTCCTGACTTTTATCAACTTTAAACGAGTTGTTGATAACATTTTCATGACTTTCCCCCGTTCATTATTAGTACTTTTCGGGTCTTACTCCAAATTTCTGGATTTTCTGATTTTTTCCCGGACGATTTGGGCCCCGAAGAGACCAGAAAAATCAGAGAAAATTGCGAATTTGAGAATAATCTGAATCCTTCCAACTCACAATTCCCTTAACCCCAATTTTTGATGGGTTTCATTGAGTTTCATTTCGTGCTCTATTTCTGCCATAACGGAACGAATGCAGTGGCGCCAATTCAGGAAATTCTGGGGAGGGGGGGGGGGGGTGAAACGAATAATAGACACAAACATGTCATTAATTTATTTTATTTTGGCAATAAAAAGCTCTTTTTCAAAGTTTTGAGGGGGAGGTGCGGCCCTCATGTAGCCCAATTGGCGCCTCTGGACCAATTTTGGCACCATTTTTGGCCATAACAAGTCATAATTTGACTAAAAAATGGTTAATGCTTGCAATATGATAACAAAAAGTACAAAAAGTTGGGACGAAATAGTTGAAAAATGTCTAAAAAAAAATCCAAAAAAAGCAACGAGACGATCAGAAATTCAGAAATTCAATTTAAAAATTTATAATAATTGAAAAAATTAGGGAAAGTCAGTAAAATTAGGGAAAGTAAATTGCGGGAAAAATCAGAATGATTCGGTAAGCAGTCCAATTAAGGAGAAAATTAGTCGGAAAATTACCGGAGAAATCAAGAAATTAATTAAATTGATTATTTCCCAGTTATTAATCTGTTTGTAAATCGTCAGAGATTTTTCAATTCCAAATTTTATTAAGGAAAGTTCTTCTAATTTGTCTTATTTTTTTTGCCCACATAGTTAATCATTTTCCAAATTTCTAATTTCTAATTACATTTGTTCTAATTTTTAATCATAAATGAAAATAAGAAATGTATGACTAACTCAATCTTGAATTTTCTTGATTTAAACTTGCTTTTTACTGATATTTAGAAAATAGTTCATAGGTTTTGTACAAGACTTATATCGATTTATAAGAAATTTAATTTTTAATTTATTCAAATTAAACGGTCGATTTAGATTAGGTAACCGTCGCATCATAACGATCTAAGTAAGTTATAAAAGTTGTCATTGGGACAGATGGTATAAAGGTCATAGACTTGCCTAACAAAATTGTATGGGAGTAAGTGTATGGAAGAGGAACAACGATGGTTATAATGGGGATAGGGTATGTTTTTGGGAGTGTCAAGCTGAGCAACCCCAAAAGAATCATTGTTAGCTGTTAGGGGTCTCATTTATTGTCTTCATATCGGGAATCCAATCTACTATCATAGCTACGCTACTGACTAAGTAGTTATTAATGAAATGTTTATCGTTCCAAAGAAAGTCATCAACAAAACATCGATAATCGTTTTACGCGGATTTTTTTTTTTTTTTTTGGGTTTGTCCAACTGTTATTTTTCTGATAATTTGTGGCATTTAATCCTGCCCCCCATCTTCTCAAGTCTCGAATAATTATATCTGAGACCTGATATTGCATGAAACTAATTATTTAAGAAATTGTACATCTAGTCACTAGCCATCTACTACAAAAGGATGATATTTTCAAGCTACTTGGGGTATAATGCAGTTCGCTTAGAATTTGAAGAAGGAAGTTAGAAATATCAAGGAAACAAACAGACCCTAGCAATTTACCGTAAGCTAATATATAAAATAAATGAATGAATCATTTTTTCTTGGTTTAATAAATTGAAAAGGTGAAGTATTTCAGATAGACCAGAGACGTATTGAAAATAGAATCATTTAAAATCAAGTAAGGGAAACTCGTGCATTGAAGCGGTACTGTTCATTCTGTGCGTGAAGTCAAGAAAACGGATATATTTCCAACCAATTCATGTGGAAGGACTGTTGTTGATAGGGAAAAGAGGTAAATTGTGGTATATTATGATAATCATCGTTGTAGTAAATTTTTGATTTATGTTTTTATTTTAGGAATAATGTCATCAAGACAAAATATCCTCGAAAAAATCACGCACAATTATTCGCACGTCACTAGCGACCTATCAATTTTGACAGGGTAACTTATGATAAAAGGATTTGTAGTTGACGTACTACCATTAGAAATAGAAGCTTCGAATATTGTCAAGTTAAGGACGAGAGTTCTATGATTTGGATTATAGAATCCACAAACAGTTTCCAAATTTTGAAAATGAACAAAATTATGTATACTCATGTAAATTTTCTAAGGAAATACGTACTACTTATTAAGTACACCGACCTCTGATCCATATTTTGATGGATTGAGGTTTGTAATTCCCCATCAGGAAATATTTAATTTATGAATCATATTACAAACCACCTAAGTACCAACACCTAAAGCTATTTACTTCTTCGTACAATAGTAGAGAATTTTTCAAACGTAGATTTTCTTTTCATTTTCATATTTTCCTCATTTTCCAAAACAAACTTACACTTTCAGCGCAATCTCGTTATTATCAAACAATTCGTTTTATTATATTATATCGTCTATAGTGTAATATTACACATTAATCGTATACCTGGTTGGTGGCTTTACTTCTACTTAATAAATACCCGTAACAAATTTTCCATTTCATTTTCAATGAGGAAATGAATGTATACGTACGTATGTAATTATTATACTTGTGTAGATAGACAACTCCGAAAAACCAGTTTTTCTTTATTATTTAGTGAACCGAAACTCGTACCCATTTCAAAATATGTATGCGATAAGGTAAATGCGGACGGGTGGCCCACATTCGCGTATGTTTATTACACGCACCCATTTAGTCTTTATTGCCCGCGAAACTATACATATATATATATATTGAATTGCCACATATTCATTCATATGAATTTTGGTATATCAGCTTACTCATGTATGAATATTTAAGTTGGAGTGTAGTGACATATATAAGATATTATATTATATATGCAATTCGAATGGCATCACTTTTCCCTTTGGCTAATTTCATTGAAATCCGTCTTTCAATTGTATATAAAATATCTCGTAAAATATGCAGTTAATACGAGGGAGTTCCAAAAATTTTTTATTTTAAGAGTAAAGTAATAGAGATGCTAGATTTTTGTATCCGATTCCGTGGGGGTTTCTTAGAATTAAATACTTCGGGCAAATCTTCTCTTACATAGAATCGAAATAAAATGCATGGCTGAGACTGGATCTGCATAAGACCAAATTTTTAAATGTATATCTGTACATCAAGCAGACTGCTAACTGGAAGCTTCGGTATCTGAAATTAAACGTAATAAAAGTATCAGTAACTTTACAATGTTTTATGTGAGATTTATCCATAAAATAGGGCCGATCAGAATTTTAGGTGTTAATTCGTTATTGTCAAGAAATAGTTAGAAAAATAAAGGACAAAGTTGAGAAAAGGGTGACATAACACGGGAATGTGTTGATGAAAGTCGGGAGAAGTCTGAAAAAATTCTTGAAAATGGTTAGGATATGTCTAGAAAAATTTGAAAAGTGTGAAAAAGTCGAAGAAAGTCGAAATTCAGAATTCGCGGAGTTTGTCGTGGAGAATTCGCGAAAAGTCTGAAAAGTTGAGAGAAAAACGTAAACCTTTCTAGAAAATGTCGGCAAAAAGACGGATAAGTAGGAAAAAAAAATCGGATCAGCAACTTCGAGTAACGTTTTTCCACTTTTTCCACCTTTTTTTATTTTCATATTCCGACTTTTGTCCTAAATCCGATTTCCATGACTCTTCTCAGTTTTTTCCCGACTTTTTTGAACATAGCTCAACTTCCCTACTCATTAATAGTCGTTTTAAAAACTTTTCCCTAACTAACAGGACTTTTTCTTACCTTATCCAGATTGTTTCCTGATTTTTCCAAATATTTTATCAATTTTTTCTAACATTTTGCGATTTGTACAGATTTATGATTTTTTTCGAATTATTACAAACTTTTTTCGGGTTTGTACGACTTTTTACCGATTATATCGGAAGTTGATGACTTTTTCCTGTGCGATATCGACTTCTCTGACTTTTTCTTTCCTCTTTTCGACTACTTCCTACCTTTTCGTTAGCGTTCGTAATATTTCCTTAAATTTAATCATTTTAATCATATCTTTTTATAATTTTTAACTATTTTCTTTCAATTTGCAATCCTTTTTCAGTCTTTAAGTGAATTTCCTTTACTTTTCGCAATTATGCTGATTTTTTTTTCAATTTTTTAGACTTTTTCTGAATTTTGCGGGCTTCTCCCGAATATTTTCTGATTTTTCCGGCATACATCTGATTTTTCTGATATGTTTTCCTCGTTTTAGTACCTCTTTCCGTCAGTAAAATGCTTTGATAGTTAGGTAAAAATACAAAAATATTTCGGAAAAGTTGAAATTTATATAAAAAATACCAGAAATTCATAAAGCTCGCACCGAGAAATTTGAAAATCGGACATCTCGACATTTGATCTGAATTTCCCGGTTATTTTCCTAGGATTCAAAAAAATCTAATGACGCAGGAAGTTTGTAAATTAGTTGAGAAAAAATACAAAAAATGTAAAATACTAAACTTTTTGTACAAAAGCTCCGCAAGAACTAAAAAGCTTTATTTTCCAAACTTTATTTTTAACGTTTTAAAATCTATTTTCTATACAGATAACGATCCCTTAACAAAATTTCAAATTTTCACAAAAAAAGCTCAAAAAATTTCGAAAGCTCATTGAAAGCTTAATATTAAAATATCATTTTATATAATTTAGAACCTAATTTTTAATTTGATTCATTAAATTTAGATAAAATATGAAATTTTCGTTAAAAACATTATCAACCCAATGTAAGCTTAAAGAAAGCTTAAAGTTTAGAACTTCATTTTTTGCGTTTTGAAATCTATTTTCTATCCAGATATCGGTCCTTTCACGAAATTTTAATTTTTCCCCAAAACAAATGCTTGAAAAATCTCGAAAAATTTCGAAATTTCAGGCCGAAAGCTTAATTCTTCAAGTAAGGGCAAAGATAATTTGCATTCAATGCAATTCATTAAAGCTTCGGCAGAAGTTTAAATTTTCTACAAGATTTAATGAATAAAATAATATTATATTTTAATTAAAAGCTTTGGATAAGCTTGATGATTATTGACAAAGTTATTAAATAAAATAATTTCGTTTTGGCGTGCTCTGCGCCTAATGCGCATCAGACTGCACGCCACTGCTTTCGGGGATAATTCGTAAGCTTTGCCGTACGCTTGCCTGCATAACTTTTCCTTTTTGCCTTTATTCTTTTCCTTTTTTCCCAGATGTTTGTTCCATAGAAGTTTGGGGTCTGAAACAACATTGATCTTCAGTTACCCTCTTCTTAAAATACCAATATTCTAGCAGAATTTGTCTATATAGCATAACGTCACATATTATGTCGTAGTGGTTACCAGATATCAGAATTGTATTTTGTCACAAGTCTAATTTGAGAAGCTAATGAAAGAGGAGGCGGCTTTAGAATGGACAACTTCCACTTCGAAGTGATTTGTGGTTCTGATCCTCTCCCATTTTAATAGAAATCACGGAATTTGTATATAACGGAAATATATTTAAATTTATGTTTCTTTGCTTGACCATAATAGTGACCTCGAACTTTGCTACAGGGTGACTCAAATATGACCGATTTCTTTTTAAAAATTCTTAATTCGAAAACGGGCCATCGGATTTTTGT
Source organism: Symmerus nobilis (assembly GCA_027564815.1). Taxonomy (NCBI): domain Eukaryota; kingdom Metazoa; phylum Arthropoda; class Insecta; order Diptera; family Mycetophilidae; genus Symmerus; species Symmerus nobilis. Next base: position 2,974 of record JANTOP010026637.1, on the reverse strand, counting down.
GAATGATATACCAAATTAAAGGTAATGAAGAGTACTGTCCAAGAAAAATAAGTAAAAGTAAAGAAGTATTAAAACAAATTCTGTTTCTTCCCATTTGTTGATTTAAAAAGGTAGCCTTAAAACGATTATATTTATTTTTATAATTATTTTACAAATTTTATAAATTTTTTGATTAAAAAAAAGGGGCATAATTTATCTTTGATGTTATTTTGAAGCCTGGCCTTTGTTGCGTTTATTGTAAGAACTCTCTGATCTCCTTCCGTGGCATGTTTCATTCTATGTTAGGCTCCATCTACATTTTGTAAGGACTAAAAAACGATTATATTATTGTAAATAATTTTTGTTTATTTAAATATTCTACATTTTATACGTCGTCTACCTAGAAACCTCCAGCGTTAAATTACCTGAAAAACAGATATAAGAAATGTTGCTTCTAATACGTGACTTGATCACCTTCATAATGATCCATCACAAGTATGCCTATCGATAGACAAAGAAATCATCTATTTAATATGGGGGAGGCTATAAAATTGGTTCTGTAGTCTGTATAGTGTATAGTCTAATGGTATATATATATATATATATATCTATAAGAGATGTATATCTATCTGTAAACATTACCTGTCTTAACATTGATCACATTGATGATCTTTTCAGGTGACCTTTTCCGAATAGAGGTATTCCATTCAATAATATTATACAATACGTTTTGGGTTTACCAACCAGTTTATTATACTATTTTGTTTGAAAAATGAAAACAGAGAAAAGTATAATCGACCAGAAAGCAACGATTTGTATTAATATTTTTGTTGACTTTATAAATGTTACAAACATACAAATACTCTGTTAAAAAAATGCCTTAATACTACAATATCGTAATAAGCCTCCTCTTCTATACCTCCAATACTAAACGTTCTTTTGATGAGGTTTTTCATATTGTAAACGACCAGCCACAACTAAAATCGATCAACCACATAAAGGTTGTATTCTCCATTTGTATAGTAAACAAAAATCGGCCTTAAGTAATGTATATAAGCTACGGTTATTGGTGACTCGTAACCATGTAGATACAGCCTACTGTGGTATTTCAACAGAAATATAATTTGGTTTTGTATTTTAGTCGAGGAAAACGGCATCATATTATAGGTAACCGCGGAATAAAAGTACATTTCATAGTTTAGTTAAAAATCGTGTGTCGTTTCGCAATGTTACCGATGGAAAAATATAAAAGAATTGTTTGAATAAAATTTTTTTTTTGAAAAAAATAATTTGTTAATAATTTCCAATTCTCGGTTACGGAATTTAATATCGGGCGAAAAACGGACGGGTAGCGGATTCTTTCTTATATATACATATTCGAAATATAATTTCCTACTTTTAAGTATATTAAGATGCCTACTTAGAAATCAAAGAACTGTTTTAAGACAATTAAATTTGATATGTAAATATTAAACTTGAAAACCAACAATGGGTAATGGAAATAATAATTCTTAGAAAAAAAACGCATTTATTTAGTCATTCTTTTAGTTAAAAATTAATCATCTTAAAAGTATAATTAACTGAGAAATAAATATAAATCGGGACATTATGATTTAATATAAGAGTAATTATTATTATGTGGACAGTTCCAGTTGCAGCCTATACAATTGATTACGATATACGAGTACAAATTTTGCTACTGTTTCTCTACATTGTATAATTTTTTTATGTACGTAAATGTACTTTTTTATATTATAGATGAATTAACATTTTACAATGATTCGTTGGCAATACAATTGGCTAATTTCATTTTTGTATATAAAACATTTTATAACCATTAAAATTAATCGAATGTAAACTAGCCTTTACTCCGTCTGTTGGCGATTCTCTAATTAAAAATATAATGGTTTACCGACGGACGGATTTAAGTTATGGATTATAACAGTGATTACCAACGAAGCTTTTTTTAGTGTGTAACATATAGCAATTTGGGTAAAATGGGTATATGGCGTGGTAAACAGGGGATTATAACCACAGGGAAGTAGTCTGAAATGTCATTAATTTTACTGTAGAATTCAATCGTTCTACTTTGGGAAATTTCAGATGGCTATATGCTTACTTTATTTGTTTTCTTTAAAAGTAACCGAATATATTTCCGAATTTACTTATTAATATTATTCTGATATGATGTTTAGTAAAATTGAAGCCATGCCCAGTAAAAATTGGTTTTTGGGTATTTCTGGGGAACCAATAGAATTCGAGTATACTATAAGTAAATACTAGAAGTAAGACAAGATTTTATAATTAGATGTAGCCCACCTATCCAGGCTTTATTTATTATGTAAAATTAATTAATTACTATTATTCAATATTTATTTATCCAAATTTAATAAACGGGTTTGCGCAAGCGGCCCTGAGTTTATAAGAAAACTTTTCTGATGCTGCACAAAGTTTACTCCAGCGGTGTGCAGAATTTTATGACCTTAACAAGATCTTAGCTTAGCATAGCTTGCAATCCAGAAATTGTAGAGCAAAGTTCTAAAAAAACCGGGTGGTTTAAGGGAAATTGATATAATTTTTCGGGACATTTAATATTAGGAATTTTCGATATGAATTTACCCTAAGGTCAGGGGGTTCAAAATCCCCTTAAAAATCGCCTTGTACAAAATTCAATCAAATTCGTCGATTTTTTATCGAAATTTTTGTTTCCAATAATTTTGTAATTTAGCGATCGGAAAATATTTCTAAGCTATTTGCGATGATCTTTTATCTAGAAATTTTTTTTCAAAATATCTAGGTACCTTTTTTCAATTTTTTCGCTTATCTTACCACAATTCTTAAAATTTTTCTTACTCTCTTGTGGAAAACTTAAATTTCCGGGAAATTTTCTTTTGGAAACTGGGAAATCTGGTTGTACATAAAAATAAATCTAAGGGTCGTATGAAGAAATTGTGGAATAAACTTTTCCATAAATCTTATCCCCTGATTTTAGGGG
>JANTOP010026626.1:0-12324 GCA_027564815.1 Symmerus nobilis | reverse complement strand
CCAATTGGCGCCTCTGATTTAAAAACGTAAAAATATAGTTCGATACTTTGAGCTCTCGTTGAACTTTTATTAGTTTGGATAAGCTTTCTGCGAAAATTTCATATTTCAATTTAAATTTAATGAATGGGATTAAAATTCGATTCCAAATTATATAAAATGACATTTTAATTTTAAGCTTTTAATAAGCTTACTAGATTTTTAAAGCTTTTTTTGGGAAAATTTGAAATTGGGTTACAGAACGTTCGGTTTGGTTGGTTCGGGAAATAAAGCTTTCTGGGAGCTTTTAAGTTTTTGTTGACTCGCTCGCTCGCTCGCCACTGCCCACCATAGAGGGTATTATCCCGTATATCCGCACTTATTATATTTTTGTAGTCTTTTTTATTGATGAACAAAGCCATTGTTTAAAGTGCTGAACCGTTTTCATAACTCTCCGAAGTAAGGGAACAGAACTTTATTTACTGCACGCAGGCAGCCTAGGAAAGGCATCCAAACAATCACTCTACAATTTAGAAGTACACGTGGACATGAAAATGGAGATCTCTCTCTGCGAAATCTACTCTACATCTATTAGAAGCGGGTTAAACCAGGAATCTCAGCGGTTAAGCGGGGGATAAATTATAAAAAAAACATTTAATATTGTTCCGCCCATATAGGAGTTTTATGAAGAGAGAAGATATAATTGAATTTCTTGTGTGATAATTATTAAGATTCGTTCTGTAGAATTTCACCAAAATCATACCACTCCAATTACTACTTCAAATTTTATAATACCAAAAATTTCAGCGTCCCTTTTGAATTAAAGAAATAAATATTAAAACAAGTAATTTAGACTGATTTTTAATAGAATGTTTCACAGGATATTCATCCAAGGTCATAACATATCCAGGGTATCCTGTATATAAATAAAATTCAGATTTGGGACGTCGAAATTATTAATTCTAGAGCGGTAAAATCCGTATCGCAGAATTTCACCCAATTATTGTCAATTTATTGACTACCCGAATACTACAATAGAATTTTAGAAATTTCAATTAATTTCATCGTTACATTCTACCGTATCGCATATTTGAATTTCTAGTAGTTACTGGTTCCAAATGAAAGAAATCGGTAAATATCATGCAGTGTTAGTATTCAAATATTAAAGCTTTTGTCACTTCAAAGAATGAATGGACAAGTAATTTTAATTTAGCTTTACCAAGAATCATTTTAACCGTTAGGCTATGTTTTTATCGGGATACCCAGACTTGTATAAATTATGGCGAGATATACCATGACTACGAATGCGATACTCTTATTGAACCTGTGGATTTCACAGCAAATTTATACGGTCCTCTTGGAAGGATCTCTTATTAATTAGATGTAGAATATGGGTCAAAGAGAAAACTATTTAGTACGATTTACTCTCATGAGGTCAATTCAATAAAGGGGAGCCCTGAAGTACTCTTCCCGAGGGCGCCAAGAAGGTTAAGACCGGCACTGCTCATACCTAATTGACCTTATTGAATTGAAGCTCTAATATATTCCTGTTTTTGTCAATACTTTTTTCAGAGAATCTACTGATATAATATCCTAACTTCGCTATAATTACTCGCAGTTAACAAGTACGTTGTTCTCATCCATTTTCCTTGCTCCTTCTTTGTTTAATGGACTATTTTAGATGACGATGATTTATTCTCAATTCGCTGTCTTAAAAAAAATCGGGGAACAACCGAAAAGGTTCGAAATAAAAGTTGGCGAGAAGCCGGGATAAGTCGAAGATGTTCGGAAAACCGGCCGGTAAAAATCCGAAACTCTTAAATGAATTATTACCGACTAATAGGATGAAAAATCAGGTAAATCTCATGCGGTTCCATTCGGAAAAAGTCAACAAAAATTTAAAAAAATTCGGAAACGTTCGGAGGCTCAGGAAATCTGAAAATCAGGCAAATTTCGCCGGATACCGCATCAAATTTAAAAAAAAGCTTGCAAAATTAAAAATATGTGAGGTAAAGCCGGATATATCTTGTAAAAGTAAGTAGAGAGTAGCGAGAATATTTATATATATTCGGAAAACGCAATCCAAGTCGAGAAAAATCAAGTCAGAAAAAGTAAGTAGTTGGTTAAATTTGATGGAATCGTCCGTCTGTGAATCTTCATAAATAATTAGATAATCGAAAGTTAGAAAAAATTTCGCGATAACGAGCGAGAAAATGGGAAAAAGGTATAGTTCTGTAATATAATCGCGAAATAGTCACTAATAATGAAAAATCTAAGACAGTCAGATAGAAATTTGAGAAATAATCGGCAAAAATAGAAAATATATCCTCGTATATGTAATCTAGTAAAATCTAGTAGATAAAGCTTGATAAAACTAGAAATAAAATGAGGATATTAAAATAATAAAAATTTTGTAAATGTCGGTGAAGCTGAAGAAAGAAAAGCTGAAAGAAGTCGTGAATTAGAACAGTCCGGAAAGGCGGTAAAAGTCAGGGGAAACTACTCAGGAAAAGTCAAGGAATATCCGGCAATAACCCATAACGTTGGATTTATTTATTAATTAATTTATTTATATATTTATGATATTGTTTAAAGAAATATTTATATTTCGGATTATATAATTATGATGATAACGTGACTTATAATTTTCTACATTCGCAAGAGCTACAATAAAAATGCATTACATCTAGATAGTAATTAATTTTAAAGAAATATAACTCTAAGAATTATAAGAATTCTTTTTGGATAAATATTAACGGAATTTTCAATAGAAGGAGTAGAAATCCTTTAAATTACTATTTTTTTTAAATTGTTAGACAGGTCATTTTATATTCCTTTGAGGTAAAATTTAATTTAAATGTAAATGACGTTATCGTTTATAAATAAACGACATTTAAATATATAACAAATATATATTTTTAATGACTACTGTTTTCTAAATTGAAAAATTAATCATAATTAGATTTATTTCGTTAATTTATTAATTAACAAATAATTTTGGATTACTTAATGATTACTGAAAAAATTTATTTGATTTAATTAATATCGTTCTGTATTAAATAAAAATTATTTCTAATAAAAATGTTAATAAATTTTAAATAGAATAAATAATTCGATTAAATATACATATTTTTTTCTCATGTCTATATTTTAATCATTTGCCATAAATATTATTTTCATTTAAATAAAAATCACCTTATTAATTCGATATTAATTTTTTTTCGTTGTATTTTATTTAATATTTAATGGCAATAAATCTTTTAATTTTTTTTTGTTCTTTCCATTTGATTTCATCTTCTATTCTTCTGTAAGGAACCGGTGTTCTCCAAATACAAGAAAAAAATAGAAATAAAAAATTATTAGATGGGCTATTGTCGATCATTTTAAATATTCACAGAATATAAAAAATCAATTCCAGAGAGACACAAAATAAGATGTGAATGTGGTATAGATGAATGTATGGAATTTATTTAATTTTTTAGTATTTTTTTTTATTTAAACCTCGTCTTAAATTCGAACGAATAAGAAAATAATAAATAATATCCCTCCTTATAACCATAACCTATCATTTTGATATCAAAATGTTTAAATATTTTCATATAAATATAGACTTAAATTTCAAGAAAAGAAAAAAAATCTTAAAGATAGAATTGTATCTGTTATATTAGATGCAAGAGCTTTTAAAGATACAAACATTTTCTTGATTTTTTCTGGAAGATTTGAACGAGAATAAAAAACGACAACCAATATTATCTTGATTATAGATAAAAGTGTGTTTCGTTTTTTTTCCTTCTTCTTCTTATTTTTATTATTATTATTAATTCTGTAATTCTTAACTAACTATTAATTTCTTCATGTTTTTCCGTATAAATTCTGAATATTTTTCTGTGCACCTCACAAAATGGTATTACAAGAAAATTATATCCATCCAAACCCAATTGCCTCAGAGATCACAATATAATAGGTCTTAGAAGATATGGGTGATTTTTTTCTAAATTCATTATTCCATCTTCTGACCATTTAGATCCAGGTGTTTGGCATGTTTAGCTTACGTTGCAAACAGATTAAAACCTTTATGTTATATTTCCATATCCTCATTGTTGAAACGTTCATTTCAACAATGAGGTTAAGTCTATGACTTGTGTCAAGAAAATATTCTGTGTCAGCGGTGGGATGAGAGATTAAATTTACTTCGATTTTGATTTTGATTTTTAAAATTGGGATCCCACTAAAGAATATTACGATTGTTGACGTCAATTTAAAAATATAAATTGTTAGATTACCCCTTAAGGTATTTATGTCATTAGCTTTACTAAGCTATTCCCTAAATCAGGGGTGCACAGCGCCTAACACATAGGGGTATTTCATACCCCATATAAAAATGAAATTAATTAAAATTAACATGGGAATTAGAGAAAACCGCAATAAGATCATAAAAATAAATCATTAATAGTTTAATAAATTTTTAACAATAGATTTGTAACATTGAAAAATAAAACTGCCACGCGAATTTAACGGGAATATAGAAAATATAAAAGAGATCGTAAAAATAATTTTATTGTTCTTTAATTTTTGAATTTGAGGAACAGTAGATTTGTAACCTTGAAAAATATACCCATCATAAAAATTTAACGAGAATATCGATAATATAAAATAGATCGTAAAATAATTTTTTTGCTTTTCCATTTTATGGCTTAAAGAACAATGCAAAAGCAAAATGAAATACAGGAACAATTTCAAAATATATTTGTTTACCCCTAAAATTATTTTACGTGTGCATCCCTGCCCTAAATGAACCAGGAGTGAAATTTTGAAATTTGGAATTTCCCATGAAATTATTAACATTTCTTTGAAAAGTGATCATTTAATAATAACCCTCTACGGAAACCCCCGCCAAGAATCGAGCGTTAATTTTTTCAAAATTTTGGGAAAATAGTTTGTTTATTATTCATTCGGGAACAATTTTCCGAAATTATATTTTCCGAATTACATATTTGTAAAGAACAGTCTGAAGAATAATGGACCTTACAAGCAAAAATGCTTTAATTTCCTTAAAATTAATTTTTGATGAAATTTTAAAAATATTAATTGTTGCGTAACCCCTTAAGGTATTTATGTAATTAACTCTACTAAGCCATTCCCTACATGAATTTATGCCTAAAACATTGTGGTTCATGAATGGGAACTTCCAGAGAAGCACATTGAGCCAGGGACTTTTATTTACTAATAAATTGCCAGCTTATCCAACTGGTGGAAAATGATGTGTTCGTAGATTTTTGGGATATCTGACTCCATTTAAAATTCAAAATGGCGATAAAATAATGGTCAAATGGTGGTTTCTAAATTTTAAATTGTTAAATTTACGGCAGTAAGCGGAAAAAAAATGTTGACTAGAAAAAAAGTCGAAATTTAGGGTCGTTGGGATGCCTAATTACAAAAATTTTGAAAAATTCAAAGTGGAGAAACCAATACGGTGAAATAAATATAGAGAATGTAATTGGCTTTTATAAAATTTCGTAAAAGTAGGTTTATTACGTTACTAATTATGAATTTTGAATTTCAAAATGAAAATTCTGGTGTCAGATACTCGAAAATTTGATTAGGTATTTACAGACATTTTTAATTGGGGTGTTTTCGGAGTACAAATCAATCCAAATTAGACAATTTAAGATTGCGGAGCGGATGTGGCTGACAAAATCTCGAGAATGATACTAAAATTTTATGAAATGAGATTTCAAAAGTTTTTGACGTCGCTTGTTTTATATTTAGCATTTACAATTAAATATTCAATTTCGATAAGTCTATTTGGCCCACAATAACTCGCAAATTTAACTAAATTTTTATCAAATTCGCAAATGAGGGCTTTTGGGCCACTGGTTACAAATTTGGCATTTAAATATAAAATTTAATTTTGAAATTTAATTTAACGGAGGCAAAATAGTTCAGGAAAAGATACTCAATTAGATGAGTAATTTTAAAAATGAAATACGTACATAGGATATATTTCGAATTTGGCACATAAAATTGAAAATTACGGCCTGGCCCTTACAATCAATCCGACCTATGCATTTTAAGATTCATTTAGCAACTTATCGATTTAGCGACTTATAGATCGGTTTGTCCGAAACATTTGAGAAGTATGGATGTCAACTGTTAATTCTTAATATTTTAACGACATCGAGAAATATTTAGACATTTTTTGGGATTTATTTTTTATAAAACTAAAAAGAAATTTGTTACATAAAATATAAATAAGTCCTTTCCTACCTATAATTCGAAATTATACACTTCGTCCTTTATCTTGAAGTCCTTCGCTTCATGAATATTAGTTCAATATCCCTTATCAAAACTTATTCTGTTCATTGATCAATGATCATAATTATCGGAGCATCCTCAAATACTAGCCAATTTACGAATTTGAGTATGTCCGGGTGACAGTGTAAAATCGGCATTGTTTGTCTGAAAAGACATTTAAGAATCTTTCAAAGGCTTATCCAAAGCTTTCAATTAAAATTAAATTCTATGCATTATCAAATCTATTTTATTTCCCAATAAATAAACTTAAAGAAATCGGAAACTTTCGTTAAAAAGCTTATTGGAAAATTCAAATCTAAACGAAAGCTTTAATGAATTGAATTGAATGCACATTATCATGAAGGCATTCATTACCCTCTTTTGAAAAATTCATCTATCGTCCTGAAATTTAAAAAAATTAATGATTTCCACGAGCTCAAGATTTTTGAAGCATTTTTTTTTTGGAACATTTGAAATTTTGTGAATGAACCGATACCCCGAAAGAAAATAGATTTCAAAACATAATTTGTTTATTTATTTATTTATTTATTTAGTATAAATCAACAAGCTTTAGCCTAACTGATATTTAAAAAAATAAAATGATTCCTTATTTGAATTAATTACACCAAGACAACATAATTATAACATAATTATTACAATAAGAAAATGTACATAACAACTACTAAAGCTTAAAATTTAAAATTATACAATGCAAAGTATATCGTCAAACTTTAATATACAATTCAATGTAATTCGTCCAAGTTAAAATACAAATCAATGTAATTCGTCAAAATCTAAAAACAAATCATAATAAATCAAGTTGGAAAGTTAGAGTTTTCTTTGAGCATGGATTGGATTGAGAAAGCTTTTAGCGAAAATTTCATATTTTATCTAAATTTAATGAATCGAATAAAAATCAGTTTAGAAATTATATAAAATTACATTTTTATTTTAAGCTTTCTATGAGCTTTAGGGGTTTTCTAAGCATAATTTTGGAAAAAGTTTAAATTTTGTTAAAGGATCATTATCTGGATAGAAAATGGATTTTTACATTTAATACATTCAGTTCAAAACTAAATGCTTTCGTTGCGCTTTTAATAGTTTCGATAAGCTTTCTGTGAAAATTCCATGGAATTGGGAAAATTATTCATTTTAATTAAAGGATCCTTATGTGGATAGAAAATAGATTTTAAATTATGAAAAATAAGGTTCGAAAAATAAAGCTTTCTGAGCTTTTAAGTTTTGCAGAGCTTTTGTACTAAATGTTTAGTTTTGATATTTTTGTATTTTTCCTTAACTAATTTATAAACTTCCTGCATCATTACATTTTTTTGGATCTGAAAAAAATTATCGGGAAATCCAGATCAAATGTCGCGGTGTTCGACATTCAAATTTCTCGGTGCGAGCCTTTAATAATTTATGATTTTTAGATAAATTACAACTTTTCCGAAGTATTTAGTTTTTGTATTTTCACCTAACTGTCAAAGCAACTCTCTTGGTTTTTACACTTTCTACGACCGAAGAAAATATTTAGCATGTACTCTAGTAATACATAGTACTGCTGAGTAATGTTCTCTAGAATTCAGCAAACGCATATGATAAAGGCTGTAATAAAATTCTGCAAACCTTAATTGTAAAATGTGAACCGTATGCCACTGCCTACAGATTACCAATTTTACGAATTTTGGGCTTAACAAATTTGGGAATTTGGGACAATTTCATTAAAATCATGATATTTCAAAAAAATTGCTAGTTTTTATAATCTAATGTATTTACAGAAGCCCAACGGAAATTTATAAATATATTTCAATTAATAAAAATCACTCGATGAAAGATTGGAAAACTAAAATTAATTAAATAAATTTCTAGAATATCAGCATTTTCTCAATTTTTGTAAAAATTTCCCCTAATTTTAACTCTGATCCACTATTTTTGAAATATCTGGAATTTCATTTAACTATCGGTTTATCAAAAATAATTTATTTTCCATTTTATGTATGATCCTGTATTCGCCTATGATAATATCTAAAGTTTTATATTTGGACATCCTACGAATTTATAAAAGGTGGCAGGTCTACCTGGTAACTAGATTTCCAAATAGATTATCCAATTTATTGTTAGAATAATTATGACTTGAACTAAGAATTGAATTGTTTAAATTCACTCTAATAATTGTAGGCGCTTAAGAAAGAATTCTTTAACTTTAATAACTTAAGATGTTTTACCACGAGAATGGATACTATGCTTCGATAGGATGAAATAATTTCTTATATAATTTTTATTTAACCAAAATTGCTTATATTTATCATAGATAGATTTAAAATAAGAAAAATATAGAATCAGAATATCCCTTAATTTTAAGAAAAGATGTACAATGAATACGTTTTATAAACATAAGATGATATGATAAATATGAATATAAAATAATATCTTAAGCATAAATAATATATATTTTCTTACATCCTTTAAGATAAAATTATTAAATGCAAAAATAACCAGGACATAATTAATAACATCTCGTTTTTTTCCTTTACGTCAACATAAGATGTTATGAATTATATCTATTGAATCCATTTTCTTCCCATTTTCATTAGGTTACCCACAACTGTTAGATAATCTCAATATAAGAAACAATCCTGATAGAAGAAAATAGTATAAAACCTCTTTTACGTATGAAAACGTTCTGTATATTTATTTAAAAGAAATAATAATTTTCTGTTTCTTTTCTGGTAATTTTTCTGCCATTGAAAATCTTCTTAATTTCGTCAAAGAACTTGTACTCGGATATTTTTTTTATTCGACTTCACATAAGATGGGAAGGGAGACAATAATCATCCGTAGAATGGAAGTCTAGTGAACATATTATTTAAAAGAATACACAAAATATTTTTATCTTTTCAGTAAATTGTATATATTTATATATTTATTATAATATATATAGATATGGATTTGTTCCATATCTATAAAGAATTATCGTTTCTTGTTGTTCTTCTGTGCTATACATATATCTATGCGGGATATTCGCCCTCCTGCTGATTATGTGCTGGGATGAGCATAAGTCGGAACCCCCGTGATGCAAGTTTGAGTAGATAAGGTCAAGTCGTCACGCCGGTCGCGGTCATCTTCTATTCTCATTTTTTTTTCATTTCATTTCTACAAATAAAATTAAAATAGTAATATTACATCGTATTTACCTACATCTACTTACAGTTGAACCCATTCAGTTTTGATCGAATATTTGTCTTAATTAAATAATCTGAAGGTTTTTAGCCGTACAAACTGATTGTTCTTAACTGTACGTTTGAATACACCTACCATTTGAATAATTGTTACAGAAATTATGTATTTTTGTTATAAAATTTTAAGTAAAAGTTCGTCCCGTCTGTCCATCTATTGAAAACCTTTTCTTTCCTTTTATTTATTTGTCATAATTTTTCTTGAAATTCTATAAATACAGAGGAATTGTGTAATAAATAAATTGACTCCCAAAAAAAAACCTTAAAATTAAAATTCGCTTTGAATAAGAAAGGAATATTTTAAAAGATACCCCGATATCGATTTTTCTTATTTAAAAACGAAGGTCATAATTAATATTTAATCAAAGAAGTTAAAAAAAAATAACCGAGCAGAAAAATAATCAATAAAATGCATCTGATTTAAATAAAGATGCAAATAAGAGAGAAACATATTTAAGAAAAGATTTAATTTTTCTGACTAAAAAATAATCAAATAAATTCCTACAAATATATGAAGGAAGAAGAAATACTGTTTGGTCATGGTTTTTGGGATTCTTAATCCGATTAATGGAAATTTTGTATTTATCGAGAAAAAGGAAATCTATAGAATAATATAATTTTAAGATTTTGTATGCACTTTTTATTTGTCCAATGTAAGAATAATAGGATTAAATATTATTTTGTATGAAATATATGACATTTACAAAATTAAAACTAATATTGCTGGGATGTTTTTAATTAAAGATTAAAGCGTAATCAAGGACGATAATAATAATAATTCTATTTATAAATTCGAATTTTAATTTGATTTTTATATGGATCAATCTCTTTATATAATGTTGAAATAACTTAAAGACTCTCAGATTAGGTAAGACGAATTTTCAAGCCATTAACCCCTATATTGCCAAATTTGATTTATAATTGTTTCCATCAATTACATAATTTATACCGTCAGGTGAAGAAATAAAAATGGAAGTAAAGTAATTTGGAAGACTGATGTCATCCAAGTAACCATCACCCATCACCAAAACCTGCCCAGCCCCCAATGTCTTAAACAATAAACAATGTTTGCTGTTTGATGGTGCATAATTCACCATAAATTTTATTTTTCATATTATAAAATATACGAAATTGTTATATTACCTTACATACCAAATATATGAAAGAAAGGATAAATACAAATATACAATACTGACACAGGACAAAAAAAAAGATGAGAGACAAGAACCTATCGGTACATTATGGTCATACAAATACTCCTACCTTACCTATAAGGACTATAATGTTAAATATTACATACGACTATACGATATATCCTATGTAATATCAGAAAATATTTATAATATTGTATATAAACACGAGTCAAGTAAAGCTCCAACCAAATAGCGTTAATCTTTGATCTGAGCCTCCATAAATTCTCAGGGTCGAGTAATAAAATTTGCCAGGCGACAAAAACACTTGTACAAAGTATAAAATATTGTGTAAATATAGAAATTATAGCTATTTGTGAAGGGTGGTTCAATAAATGTATACGAATATTTTCTATAATATAAATTATTTAGGATAAATTCGTATCGAGAGACCCAAACAAACATCCCCCACATACAAAAACTATGGAAATGTGGGGTATGGAGTATGGATATTGGGGCTCCAACGAAAAGCTTTTCTCGTCTAATCATTTTTTCTTTTTTTGGTAGCAAAATGTATTTGGTTAAGGAATAATATACAGTAGCAGTTAAGGTGACCTATTTTTAAAAAATTTAGAAAAATTTTTTCTCATAAAATCAATACAAATCTTCGGAAATATTATATTATTTTCTAAACCGCCTCCCAAAAACTTAATTTCCGGATGAATCTTTTAAGCGATCTGAAAATTTGAATTTAAGGAAAATTAAACTTAAGGATGCGGTGAGGAAATTTTAGAACAAACATTTTTGACAAATCAACCCTCTGATTTTATATGTATCTCTTTAACCTCCTAACAGTCTTAAAGGGATCTCCTAATCTTTCAAATTCATTGAAGACTAAGCAAATACCGCCATTCCTTCGCTTCTACAGGATCTCGTAAATATATCGATTTAGTTACAGACATTGATGAAAGGACAAAGGTTGATGAAGTTAAAATTTCATTATAAATTAGATTACGATGAACCAAAAAAGGGGTACCCCCTTGGATTGCGGTTTTCTAGTTTTCTGTAGTCGGATACTTGTATTAATTAACGCAATTCTCAAACCTCTATGTTGAACCACTAATTTTATTCATTTTAAATTCAATTTATTTGATTTATATTAAATTCGGAAGTTTTGTGCAGAAGCTCTGGGTAAATTTGGAAATCTGTAGAGAAGCTTTAAGTTTTGAATGAAATTTCATACATTTTAAAATCTTATTTTTATTCGAATTGTTAAATTTTAATCTTTTAATTAAATCTGATAAATACCTACATAAGCTTAATGAAAGCTTTTAATGCTCATAGAAAGCTTAAACTTTGTGTTGTAATATTATTTGTATTCAAAAACTACTGTAAATTCAAATAATTTAACTGCAACGAAACTCAAAATATTACGACAAAAGCTTTGCGTTTACAAGTTCAGCGAAAGCTTTAAGTTGTAAAATAACATTTTATACGCTTTCAAATCGAATTTTTATCCGAATAATTAAATTTTAATAATATCTGAAATGTTTCTACAAAAACACTACTAGATTTAAATAAAAATCGGAGAGGAAAATGAAAGGACAATTTTCATTGACTTATATATAACTGGACTGCTTATTTCCATATATTCATAGCAACGAAAATTGATTCGAATAGAACATCAC
>JANTOP010026615.1:0-12324 GCA_027564815.1 Symmerus nobilis | reverse complement strand
CAGTAATACGGTTCTTCTAAAAAAAAATAGTAAACTTAGCCTTGATTTGGGCGCTCAAAAGTGATGTCCCCCCTTAAGCGGTCTCTAATGTATTATATTTTTATTTTTCTATACTGTATTATTTAAATACAAAAATAAATTCCAATTGCAAACCCCTAATAATTATTACTGTATGAAAGTTAGATTTTTGATTTCAGTGGTTTGCTGAGTTGATAAAAGGAAGCATTGAGTGAATAAAAGGAAGCAAACACTAAAAGTATTAAGTAAAAGAATGAGCATTTACAATACTAGCATGTAGTAAGTGAATTTATTGAAAATAACATGAACTATTGTATTGCTTGGTGGTACTATTTTACAATAAGTACAATCGTGACTGCACCTATCCTCTTACAGAATTCGTCCCCAGCAATTTCATGGGACGATGTTAACGTGACACGATGATAAAGTTCATACTTCAGCAATTAAAATTTGGTTACAGCAATGGTTACTTGGCATTAGAATATAATTTTGTTTATTTAGTGTCTATCAAAATGTGATATTTTTTAGATGTAGAAATATTTTTTTAGATGTTTAAATATTTGAATTCGAAATCCTTATCATCCACACACAGAATAACAAATGCAATAAAGATGAATAATAAAATTTTATTTGTCTACAGTAATTTTACAGCACAGCTTTCGCAAAGGGCCTTTTTTCCCTCATATACAAATTAAATAATTAAAATAAACGTGGGAATTTCTAATATGGGTCATAAATAGAAGTGGTAAAAGGCAAATGTAAAAAAATTAATTAAATTTAAAAAACAATAGCATAGTACAACAATATTTAATAAACCTTTCGATACCTAGATACTTGCCGATCGATTTTGTGCAAATCCCGTTGAAAAGTTTCTAGGATAATTAATTGCTTATAGATTTTTTTAACAGATTTCACACAGAAAGTAAACTAAAATTAACGTACTTAACGTTTGCTTCAATTTATTCACTCGACCCGTTTTACTAAATTTATTAAAGTGGGAAGTTTTATTACTATTATGATCTAAAATTTGTTATTAAAGCTGTACGTTAAGAAAAGGCAAATAATTTATATGAGGACTTAGCAAATCAATTAGTATAGTTGATGAAATTATATGATAATTATGAATGTTTTTCTGTAATGAATTAAATTAAACCATTTGTGGGACTCTCATTGAAGCGATGTTTTGCAGTGCGTGCTTTACTACATGAGGCTCGTCTTAATGAACTTACACTACCGCCAAAACCGTCGTTCATATCTAGTGATTCAGATGAAAACGCTGCCAATTAAATTAAATTTTGTTAAGTTATTATAAAAATTGCAATTAAATTAAATTAAAATTATTCTACTAAATCTAGAGCGACGTATAATTTTTTTAGTAATTGTCTATAAGCATTATAATAGATACTTTGTTAGTGAGGTTTACAGACTTGTAAGCATTACATAATATTTTTGTGCTCTAAACTACAATGATTATGTATAATCATTTTATGATCCTACTTAATGCTAAGTTCATTAAATCTCATCTTCTAAAAAGATTATACGTTGGAAAGTTGTAAAAAATCATAAGTAGATACATTATGGTATAATAGTAGTACCCTTATCAGTTGGTGAACCTAATGTTAAACTGCTTAAACTAGAACTTAAATGGTATGGTCGTGGTGACGGAGGTACCAGTGCTGATTCCTCAACTGGAAGACATGTCTCAACCATTGCTTCTAAATAGTTTACAAATAGTTCCGATGATTCACCCATCATATTATACTAAAAAATGTTTCTTGAACAATATAAAATTCCAATTAAAAAATCAAATCAAGCCAAACAAACCTTCGTAAAAGGTCCTGCAAATCGCCATAGTCCACCAAAGCCACAGCTTTGTAGGAAATGTAATTGTTGTTGAGATGGATCTTCTGTGGCTAACATATTCTGTATTATACTCTGAACGGCCATTAATACTAATTTATCATTTGATATCGATAATATGTTATTTATTTTTTGATCCAGCAAAGAATGTCTACGAAAAAAGACACGTTAGAATTCAGTGTTGAAAACTATTAAACTATTTATCTAGATTTGTACACTCACATTACTGGAAATACTCTGGGAAAAACAACGGATCCTTCAGCTAAATACTGATACAAAACTCTTGTTTCAGTTTCGTCTGTTGAATATTTAACTAGTGTTGCTAAGACAGTTAATACAAGTGCTTGGGTTGCCAAATCGGGAAGTACTTCGGGATCCAGAAGTACATTGGATTCGTTTGAAACTGATGATCTCGATCCTCCTTCCTATAATTAAGTGTAAGTACTAAATTAAAGGAATCTCTAGCGAATCGTGAAACTACTTTTTTACTAAAAATATTAAATACCGGCAAAAAAAAGGTATTACTGGACATAATGGTATCCACAATAAAAGCACTATCGTAGGAGGGAGAAATGTTTTCTGTGAGAATCATAGCTAACATTTTACTCTGCTGAAAACCATCTCGAAATGCGTTAAAATCACAATCAGAATTAAAAGAATAAAATGAAGTAGATATTCTATTAAACGGCTAAAGAGTCCATAGTTTAGAGGCAATCTCGGGTTATTCCAGCTAATTTACGTTATTACTGCGATAATAATTTTAAAAATTATTAGCCATAATTGCCACTGAATAGTCAAAAATATTGTGAAAAACTCTAAAGATTTAGAGTGAAGATTTCTTCGCATACATTTTTATTGGAAAACTTCGACAGTCGGCCGCACGATAAATTTTCATCCACTAAAACCTGCTAAATAACCACTTATTTAAACAACTTAAGAGTGGTCATACAAGGATGAATATGATGTACAATTGACATATCTTCTCCAACTACGATGATTCTTAATGAACCCACATAAAACTGATGGAAATACACTGTTCTAATTTAAACATAAAATTACTAAAATTGCAACCAACCCGCGAGTTTATATGCTTTTCTTCCGTATAAATGGTAGGACGGATAAATGTCAACGTCAGAGGTTTTTACCTTTAAGTGAAGACACTAAACACTTAAAAGAAATATAACCGACGACTTCGGTACGATACAAGTAGAGTATAGCATAATGGTAATTAATTAGTATTTTTCATGTTGATATCTTTACCTGTTGAGATTGTACTTTGTGTTGACGGGCAAAGACTATAGCCGACTGATCAAGAATGTCCCATGACTTTTGTCGTTTTGATAAAGACATTCCCATCTACACAAAAGTAAATTTTAGATAACAGTTATGAATTAAAGCTCGAATAAATTCTTTTACTTGAACTACATTCGTTGTATCGTTTATCTCGTTTATATTTGATTCTACCGGCCACCGCGGTAATGTATGTTTTACGTGGCATCGTGACCGGACTTCTTCAGACACAGCAACCAATGCTAATATTAAATATAATTACATTAATCGTAATATTGATTTGAAAACCCAATATAAATTATACCGGTTAAGTACGCCACACTGTCTGGTGTTACTTCAAATTTATCCCGTCGTAATGGTTTGGCAATTATACCTAACAACATTGTTAACACCCGTGATGTTCGTGATACAGTAGTTGGTGTTGGGTGTCGTAATCCCTTAAAAAAAAGTTCCAAAACATAACAATTATATGCTTTCAAGTAGTTTTGTTAATATTTTACTTTAAGCAGATGACCAACTAGCGCAAAATGAAAATTACTCTTAAATGATAGGCCGACAGCATGATCTAGTTGTTTAAAATGCCATTCTAATGGTTCTCTAGTCGCCATCATAACTTCCATTAAGCCAGTCTTTTCGAATGTTCCTTGTGAATTAAGCGTATGAAGATTTTGTTCGAGCAAAGCTAAACCAGCCGCATATAAGGTGATAGCATCCAATTGTAGTACGGATATAGCAACCCAAAAAAGAGCTCGATGGATAGGTGATTCCTAAAATTAATAAATTAAATTTTTCCTCTAGGTATTTGATAATAAAAGTTGGAGATTTACAGGCCGTAATAATGGTTGAATTCGTGTTAAACACATAACTAATGCCTCAATAAGAACAATATCATTAAATGATTCTAATGCTTTAACCAATATTCGCAGCAATTCCTTAACATCTTGATCCGTTACACTTTTACTAATGCAACCATACACGATTAATGCTCGTGGTTGTAATGCTGGATTATAACAAAACGCAAAACTTCTAGCCAAAGATGTCCATGTTTGTAACCAATCACAATCCGGTATATCGTGCATGCACGATTCCATTATTTCAAGTAATGCATCGGTGATGACCTCAAGTGATGGCAATGGAAGTCGTTCCCGATCGGCTGGTAATGGTTGTGATACTCGTTCATTACCCAACCATTTATCAGGTGGATGTCGACAACTTGAACGAAATGCAGTAACAGCGGCTGATTTCACTTTACTGATGCCAAAAAGAAGGTAGAATTTCGGCAATGAAAATTCATCTAATGATAGTCGAAGAACGCGTTGAGTCTCTTCGCTAAATGACGGTTTGGTGCAAGTACACAACGAATGTATGATATTAATGACAAGACCATGTGTAGATGCCCTCATTGACAATGAACCAGAACAGACCAAAAACGTTACCGTGTGGAAAAGGTAGGGTAAATGACGTGCAACGTCTAGACAATTGTTAAACGATAACATCAATAAATATCTCGCCAAAATAGCAATGTCTTCCCATTTCATATGCTGTTCTAAGAATTGCGTTGGATTTGTACATGTTTTATCCATAACGCGACATAACCGTCCAATGACTTTTTTTGCCACCAATTGAACATTAGCCGAAGCTAAGGCCACAGCCGTATCTGCCATTATTTCTACTTGATGTGAACCGAGACCAGATGTTGCCGATTTTTGTATAAAGTTGTCAAGCACCATATCAATTAATTCTGGAATCTATAAATGCGAGAATACAGATCGAGATAAGAATGTATATATCTAGCAAGAAACTGAAATGTTCA
The DNA here is from genome assembly GCA_027564815.1 of Symmerus nobilis. Lineage (NCBI taxonomy): Eukaryota > Metazoa > Arthropoda > Insecta > Diptera > Mycetophilidae > Symmerus > Symmerus nobilis. The sequence goes on along the minus strand of JANTOP010026615.1, from coordinate 7,343 downwards.
CCTGTCCAATTGAACCCCAAATTTTAGCTTGGATTGATGGATACATTTCCTTTTGTTCAATTGTTAAATTGATTAACCGCTCTAAAATTTGTGATACTTTGAACTTTTTAGAATCGTCATTTGACTTGCAAAACCTGAATTATAATTTTAATTAATTTCTTATTACTAATATTGGTATAAGGAGAAAGTAGTCATGCAAAAATTCCCAGATATAAGACAGGTACAATATATGAAGCATGTTGCAAAATTCAATGTGTTTAAATGCATAAATGAATAAATACCAATCTCAATACATACTTGACTAAATTCTTCAACCAAGGAGTCATATACTCCAAACAAAGATGTTTTAATTCAATTGTACTTCGTTGAAAGCCTTGAATACATTCTTCTAAAAACTCAAGCGTCAAATGTGGCTCATTCGTTGCCAATTTTTCACTAACCGATTTAATAAAAATCGTATTATTCGATGGTATACAAAGTCCTTGAGTCTCAAGTAGCTGCCCCTCAATTTTCAAATCGAATGTTGCAGTTAAAGCGCACAACTGATTGTATGCGGCCGTTCGTAAATTTGGATCAGCCGATCCTAAATTCAATAGTGCCATATTTAATAGCGTACCTGGCACATCTTTCGGACGAATTTTCTGATGAACCGTTACCGAATCTGGTTGACTGAGTTCCCATCGATTACGTATGTGTATAATAGCTTGCACTATATTATCACAATCGTTGTGGATAAAACTCAACTGACCACTTTCGTTGGCTATCGATAATGTAAATTGGTTATCATCGACTAGACAAACTTCTTCAATTTCCGAGGCATAATACACATCGTTCAATAGAACCGAATGGGCAAGTACTTTCGTCTTTTCCGCTGATGTAATTTGTAATGCAGTTGGACCCACTTTAATGGCAACTTTTGTGTCCTTATGGCTTAGTTTTAGTGCGTTATTAAACACTTTTAAATCTTCGTCAAGTGATAGTGTTGCGCCTGGTAACTTTTGTTGTTCAGGATCGATCGCATCATTTAGTTTTGTTGGCGAATCTAAAAACACTAGTTTGCGATTGCCCTAAAAAGGCAAAATAGAAAGATATATCAATCAGAAATCGTACACTATTATTCGAAATTATCGAAAAATCGAAGATTACTTTTAAAGGAGCTAAAATACGATCATGAAATTTCGTATATTCTCTAACCCATGAATTACAATTGTATATGTACACGGCATGCACATTATCGTAAGCAACGTCCGGTAGAACATAGAACCATTTTTGTAAAAATTCAGTACGAAAACGATTATCCGAACAGGTGTGGGTGAAATCAATAACCACCTCAAATGGTGAATGGCAAAAAGGTTTAAGAGTTAAAATAACGTGATAAATAAGTAAATCCCCATTCGTTTCACCGATCTTGTATCGTCGGGCAATATAATAAAATATCGGATTGCCAGCTTTGCTTGTACCCGCCTGATAAAAGATATTCATTGATTTCAATGTTTTAAACTCCTCCTTTTCATGCATTTGATGTTTTGCCATAATCTCTTCAAAATTGGTTGAGGACATATCAATCGATGACCATCGGGCATATGATGAAAAGAGTAAATGAGAATCAACCGGTTTATGTTCGGGTGGACCTAGATAAGCTAACAATGTTGCCATTTTATCAAACGGACGTCTACCCACCGCTTTATGATCTCGGCTACTCGACAAATAATCTCCAATTTTTTCTTGATGTGTCCACAATAATCGATGCAATGCCAGCACATTGGCATCGGATATGAAACTCATACTGTGCGATGTTTGATCAACCGTTTCACAATCCGATGCAATTTGTATGAAGAATCTTCGTCCCGCCTCAAAGTGCGTCCGAAGAAAATCATTAAAACCTAGCATGTGTTGTTCCTTAGAAAATTCCACATGATTTGCAATGTTTTGTAGAATCTTTGACATTAACATTAAACCACGTTTAACAGATGACGGTACCTGCTTACCAACGATTCCCAATTCTTGTGGAGCAACTATTGCCGGATTTATAAATCGTAAAAATATGACGGTCCCCACGGCGCCGATATTATTTTGTAAGAGATTTGGAAATCGTTTGCTTAACACTTGATACAGACAATGGCACATTGATCGTAATTGGGGTGGGAATCTATCCGCTGAATTAATAATTGCATCAAATACTTTTTGTGTTAGTGCAATGAGATTTCGGCGATTCTGTTCGATATCTTCTTTCGGCTCCAAACGAGCTGTATCAACTTCAAAGCTTGTATTTGGTTCATCGAGTAACGGTTTTATTAACGGTTCCAATAATGATTGTAAATAGCTGGCACCGTAGATCTATATTATCATACAACACAAAGTTATTGTGTTTGAATAAATACTTAATAGAAATTACCTTAAAACAAAATGCCATAATTTTGCTTCCTAAAGAGTTTCCCCTAAATAACGTCTGCATGCAGTCAGATACTTCTACTTCCCGGTAAAACATATTCCATAGTAGCGGTGACAGAAGATGCTTGGCGTCGAATAGAGTGACCAATACACGAGCCAATTCATCCTATAATAACGGTAATATAAATTGTTTATAATTTAACTTATAACGGGACCAAATCTATTATCATTTTCCTAGCTTCCTTATTCGTGATTTGTCGTTCTGCGTCAGGTAAATACAACAAAATATAAGTATTATGATAATATAGTGAAGTGGGAATGGAGTGGAGTGAAGGGAAGACTCTGATGCCCTATGCTCCTGTGTGGAATAGAGAATAAGACGTCCTCAGGTGTGTCTGAAGGATACAATGAAGTAGATAAAACAACCTGTTTGTTGTAGTTAAATATAGACCGAAAATGGACTTACTTCACCTGTGAGCTATGTTAATGTTTACGTGAAATTTAAAATATTTAAATGCCGTACCATTTGAGATGTTGTAACAACATTTGCCAGAGCCATCGCTATTGGTAACTCTCCCTTATCACTGATCATAGTGACTAATTGAACCAATTGTTCAAATCGATCGGCAAGCACAGTTTCGGCCAGAGTATCAAATTCGGTACCTTGTTGTAATATCTGTGTTAACACTTCCATAAAGGCAGCTCGCGTCTGCAAATCGGGATTATAACCCAAATCAATGGAATGCATTAATCCCGAGTCAATGTTTGCGCTCAGTAAATTCGACATTGCCTGAATAGTACCGTTTCGCAATGCTGTTAATTTCCCAGCCGTAATTCTCGGTCGAGGTGGTAATAATGGTGGATTTGATACGTCTTTTTCCGCCTCAGAACTGTCAACACAATCGTTTAGCAGGTTCATAAATAACGTAAAGTACTTAAGGAATAATGCACTTTTAGCATCCATCAAATCTCCGCGATCTGATTCTTCTGGTTGTAATGGTAATCCGCGAAGTAAGGCGGCAACCGCTTCCATGCAAGCTTGATCTAAGTCTCGAAATATTAACGATGTACTTGTTATTATAGCCACATCACTAGAACTTGGTGGAGCTATTTGATGCGATGTTCCCATCACCCAATCCGTTAAGTATTCCACTAATTTATTACGGAACTTCATTTCCTGGCGGAACGCTAAATCGTCCCGACGCTTCATCATTACTTCAACCAATTGGCACAGTTTCGTCTTAATGTGGATGGCATGAACTGTCATATCTAGATGACGTACATATCGAACAATACCAAGCATCATACCTTCAATGCTTGTTACACCTAAATGCTCATTGGACGATGGATGCTCTTGATCTTTGTTCTGTCGTCCGTCCAATATGGATTTCATTATGTAAATGGTGTGCTCGATAAACTGTGTATTTATGTCTGATACAATTACTTGTCCCTGCTGGTCAAAGAATTTTTCGACAATTCCTCGAATTTGATCGAATATTAAAGGATACAGAAGCGCGGACATTTCTTGACCGATTAATTCCTTTACATGTTTCTGTATTTGTAATCCGAATTTTTCGTTATTGCAAACCAGTAAACGTAAGAGTTGTCCAATAAATCTAAAAATTATTACTTCGGTTACCCAATTAGATAGATAGATATAGTAAGTGGAAACTTACTGAGTAACAGCACAAAAATGTACTTCCTGACTGGCCGGACCAATTGGCGTCACCGATGTACTTGGTTGTAGCGATCCACGACCCGAACTTAACGATATTGAATTTGATAACGAATTACTTCCCTGCTGAAGAAATGATGCAATGGTAGCGGCTGTACTCTGTTGTATGGTCGGTTTTTGAGGTTTTGGTGGTGATTTTACTAAACAAATGCCACCTAATGCTAACAGAAACCAAGTCATGTTTGCCCATTCAGTTATTTGCTCTTCCAGATCATGTTCGGAACTTTGATGGCTTGCCCTCCGTTTGCCTACTGATCTGTGAAACATTTCAGCTTGACATTCTTCTTGTTTACCCTTGGGATATGTTTGTAGAATTTTGCTTGTCGCTTCCCAATTTCTAATAATAAAATAATCAATAAAAAATAGTTCAAAATACACCAAAAGTATTAACCTGTAAGTTTCTTCCCAAGCCGGCGTAACTCCGTTTGTATTATGTTCAATTTTTCTTATCAATGACATTATCACTTTTTGTAAAGCAACACGTCCCTGTGTATGCTCATAGAAACAAAATCTAGATTCTGTATTCGGTGTAGTTATTGTACTGGATGCTTGTGCCAGCTCCTGATACAAATGATAATTCGGCAAAATAAATGAAACTGCTAACTCATCTGATCCACTTTTGATCTCCGCTTCTTCGCACATCAATCCAAAACATGATAAGGACACCATTATAGCGTCCAAATCGATTGACCATAAGTACATGAAAAAAACCACTTCCAATTTTATGTTTGCCTGGCGGCATATAGCTATTTGGCTGCCTACATGAGCGTATTCTTTGTGGCGTTGTAAAAATGTATTTCGACATATTAGAATTTCTCGTATCCACTTTAGAACGTCCGTATAGTTTGCAATTTGGTGTTGTATTAATTTTTGTGATATCGAAAATAAAACCTGAGAACTAAAATCCCAAAATGTATTGATCGGTGCTTCTGGATTCCACACTTCGATTTTATCCGGTGAATGTAATGCAAGTAATGCTTCCATAGCCTCTTGAGCAACATCCGGCATTGTTGGCTGATGTACCAAACTTACTAAACCGTTAATAAGCTCTAATGTAGAACTTTGCACTTCATGACCAACTTTTCCCATGCTCTAAAAATAGAATCCATAATAACGTAAATTTAATTTGTTGGAAATAAATGCGGAATAGTTATAATGGATGGTGACAGACAAAATAAAATTCATCATCTATTAATAATATAATAATGATCTTACATTCAATAATAACATTGGATCAGCATGAATTAATCGAACCAAGCACAAGAGTAATGCTTTGTGTGCTGGCCCTTCATCGGAACGAGTTAACCGGTTTTGAACATCTTTCGTCTTTAACGTTAAACTTGTAATCATTTTTAATGGTGTATGGGCAATATATCCCTGTGTTGCTTTATTTAACGTATCCGTAAACATAGCACGTAGTTCACCTGATCTAGCATATACTAGATCAATTTGTGGCCACCACGGTAGTCTGGGCTGTGTAACGATTCTATAATAAACAATTCAAATCAAAAAGATAATGAAAACAAAAAACAAAGGTTACATCGAAGTTTACTTACTTTAAAAGAGAGCTTACAATCACGAAATGGTATACAGGAGGAGATGTAGGGCTTAAACACACTTTCAATGCTTCATTGTTATGGGGTTTTATCCGAAAACATGATACCCAACAATCTATCATAAGGTCAATGTCTTGTAAATTAAAACCTTGACCACGGGAAAACGGTTTAGCCGGATTAAATAGAAGACTCTTCAATAATAATTTAAAAATTAACGTTACAATTGCTGGATAAAAAATACCGAAACCAACCTTGAGATCATTAATGACATTTTGAACCAATTGAAATGTAACATTATTCGAATCGGCTATATTTATATACGTTGATGCTTTACAAAGTTTAACACACGCAATAGCTGCGGACTCGGTTAATTGTTTCGATGATGCATGCGGTCCAAGACCCTTTTTTATACCTTCCATAAAAACTTTTTTCTTTAAGTGACGAGGTGAACATGGTGCTCCCGAATCCGCATTTACAATTTCCTCAAGAACTTTCTATTAATGGGAAAAATTGAAACCATAGAAAATATTTGTATGCGGCGAAATAAGTTAATAAACCTAACTGGACTTAGGACTAATAATAGGATTTGTAAGGGCCATACAGCTGATCGACTTTTCTTATTTTCAGCATATGAATCCAATATATCAAAAAATGTTTCACAACACTTTGACAATTCATCGTTTGGATTTCGTTGTAAATCGGCAAATTCCTGTGGATGAAATTCAATCCAATTCCACAATGCTTTTTCTAATGAATTCAACAATATGAGATGCGATGATTTTTTAGGCAAACGAAATTTCTGTATTGTTTCCGATAGTAATTTTGTCAGTCTAGTCACGTCTAAATCGATATGTTGTATTAATTCGATGTCACTGTAATCAGAATTTTCTTCTGAACATGCGCTAAGTTCATGTAAACGGGCTGAGATTCGATTAAAAACGGAACCAAAGTGATTTTGCGATAAGGCAAATAGTACCTTCGATGCTAGCGCTTTTAAAGCGGTCGTATTTGGATTACTGTCATTTTGGATGTCTTAATAAAAATTCAATTTAAATTAACATCATCTTCTAAGTAGTAAATTTTTTTCGTATGAATAGAAATTACCGATAAACTGACATATCTCCCGCAATAATAATTTAACATTCATCGCTTCCTCAAAGCGTGCAGTATCTTTGGTTTGATTAGAGAGACAACGTTCTAAGGTTGTTAGGATTATAATAAGGGAGTCGAAATAACAACGCTCAGGTTCATGAGCTCTTGTCTGAAACTGATTTAATAATTGATTAGAATTTGAGTTATTTTTTCTTAATTAATTATTTTTTTTATTACCATTTCATTAACACGTTGCAACATTTTCGTTAGACCTGATATTACAAGAGAAAATCTATATTTTGAGATCTCAATTAAACATGCCATTGCCTGGTCCTGATTAAGTCGAGCCTGAGTCCCATGCGGTCCGACACGATACGGTAGCTATAAAAAATTAGTTAATAAGTTTTACAATAAGAGTTTTTTACATAAAAAATTATATGTAGGGGAGAGTCTCCGGTTAATGGACGGGTTTTCATTTTGATCCCTAAAATGTTGTTGGAGAGGAATTTCGTGACATATGATACCTTGTTGGAAAGCTATAGACTAGTGCTAACTTTTACTTAAGGCTG
>JANTOP010026604.1:0-12325 GCA_027564815.1 Symmerus nobilis | reverse complement strand
TGACTTAATGCAATCTTGTCATAGCTATATCTTTGAAACTATCCTCTTCCTAGTTATGAAACTTTAATAGCATAGAGGTGATTCATTATGCTACACTATTGGAAAAAACTGACTTAGTGCCTTCTGGAAGTATACCGACGATTTATACTCGTTTGAATGAAATATTCTTCATTCTAATCATGAACTTCGCAGGAGTGGTATGGTGGTCCTTCATTCCATCAAATTCTCATGCTATTTCTCATTTATTATACATATATTGTTTTCTTTTACTATTCTTTGCATGTCCTTTTTCTTAGCATTTTCAAATCAACTACTTTTAAAAAATCTTAATTTGAGGGTATATTTACCTCAAAATTCTTTATTTGTTGTTCCGCGGAAGAGACTTCAATTATTTTAAACAATTTTAATTGATTGTTTTGACAATTTGAATTGATTACGGTCAGACGATATAAGGACGATAAAATATTTTATAGGTGAAAGTGTTTTCATAATAAATCTGTTGTCCTGGCTGGATCTTATTAGTTCAAATCTCCAATAGTACCAGTGTATTAAAAAGTTTTTTTATATTTACAGTTTGAAATTATTATGCACTTTAAATTTCATCTCCATTTTCTGCGGAAAAGTGCGTGAGGATTTTTTATAGGTACCATTTTTTATGTGGTTGCTGGATAGATAGTTTGATTAAATCTATACGAATCTCTTTCATTTCCTAAAAGATTTCTAGTTTCCAGATAGTAATTCCTTGATTCCAAATTGTTGACTAGATGTTATGGAAAAAACTTGAAACCCAACATGTTTTTCTCGTGCGGATATGATTAGAATGAAATTTAATTTTACAAAATTAGAACTTTTCTTGAAAGATACTGGGGAATTACATAAGATTCCAATATAATTCAAAGTAAATATTAAATCTCAAAACATTTATTTCGAATAAAAAATCAATCTACCAAATTTATTAATTATCCTAATTTAACCCAAATTTTTTTGTGTCTATTTTGGCATTTTTTTTTAAAATGATTATACAGGTCAACACGAATATTGAATCTGGGTTCTAGATACCAGATTTTTATTTCTTCCACATAACTAATAAAAGGAAAAACAGTTTTATATAAGATAAAATTTGCTTTTGTAGAAACCAGAACGATATTTCGGATTATAAGAAAAATTAGATATTATCTCTAACATTAATTGTAAATAACATTCTGGTCTCACCACCCTGGGATTTTCAAGATATCGAAATTTATTTCTTTAGCTACATAAATTGTTTATACTTTTAAGAATATTTTAAGCGTTTAACCGTTTCAGAATTCAAATTATTTCCGGAGTTATAGCAATTAGAACTGAGCGCGGCATAGAGAGGCACGAAAAAGTTTATTCGAAAGAAATACAGAGATCTACTTGACCGATTTAGATGAAATTTAAGCCACATATTCTTTACAATATTATCTAGTATGTAGCATAGGATTTTTGGATTGGATGTATCGTTAATTTTTTATAAATTTTTAAAACTTAAAATTTTCGTAAAAATCAGATTTTTTTTTCAAACAGTTCTCATTTGTTCAAAAAAATAAGAAATAAAAAGATCCTATGCTACATCCAAGCTATTATCTTTCTAAATAAGGAAACATTTTTTTTTCAGATGACCCCTGATAGAGAGAAAATGTCCACCACCCACTGGAATTTTCAAATTAGGGTATAACTTGACGGCTCATATCTCCGCCATTTTTACATATTTTTTTTTCGTTTTTATTTCAAATTGTGGGTAAAACTACAATGTATTTAAATAAAATGATAAATATTGTGTATACTTAATAGCTAGGTACGTGAAAAACAATTTTTATTTCTATACCCATTTTTCCGAGCGCAAAGGTGGTCAGACCCCTTAAACAAACTTCAGTTTCGCATTTAACAATATTATTAATAATAATAAATTAATAAGATACTACAAATGTAAAAGAATTGATAAACAAAGTTCAAAAAGGAATATTTCTCGTACTTCTTCTATGTTTGCATGGTCTTTCTCGTATTAAACCCAAACGTAATCTCCCATCATGCTCTCATTAAAAAAAAAAACAAAGCAAGCTTTATAAGTAATAAATGTAGATTATTATATGATTAGAATTAGAATTGATTTATTTAAATATAAACTCAATAACAATTTTTTATTTTGTTGACTTGTGTTATTATTGGTAATCGTATAATGGTTATTTATAATGGTTTGTAACGGTTGCTTTATGTACATCAAAAAGGCAAAATATATTATATTATATTAAACCAAGAAATGAAATGTACGATGTCCAAAAATCTTCTGCATAAATTGGCCGAAAATTATTAGGAAAATTTAAAAATTGTTTTTAAAACCTTCGCTTTTTGTTCAACGAAGAAAATATCGAAATTATGAGCAACATTTTCTTCATTTCTTAAACCTACGTGATCCAAAAAATACTTTCCACAATGCCCTAGAAAAAATTGAAAATGAAAATGTTCCTGAAGAGAAGTTCCTTCTAGGAAATTATCAAAACTTCCATAAAGATACTCTTACTCTCACCCTTAAATTTTGAGGATTTGCTATTTCAAGTGCTGGATGGAAATCATCATCCCATCAATATGTAAATCTTATAGCATTTTGAATGGGCTTAAGCTTCCCAGGTAATTTTTGTAATCTTAAGTTTTCGTAATCGTTCAATTCTCAATACAGGTGACTGACAAGAGATTGATAATAACTCAGTTAAATTACAAGAAATTATTCGAATCCTTCTGAGAAAAACTCAAATATATTTATCGGCAGGGACTAAAAATGGCATAGGTATTAAAAAAATGTGTGACGTTATTTTATGTACGTAATGTTTGGATAAAAAGTTGAAAAATGTGTTATTTCGTAATTTTATCCCGAATAATAAAATTTTCCCTAACTGTTGTAATAGATTATGTGTCCCTTTTAGGCCAACGTTATACATATACGGTATACGTGTGGTAATTTATGAATAAATGAATATTATCCTGATGGTATTGATATCATTACAAAACTCTGATTTTTGCTTGTGAATAATGTATCCATTTCTCCATCGCCATGTGTGTATATAAATATATCCATCAATAACAAATCGTATTCATTACATGGTCTTGCAGATAAAAGCTTTTGTTTATGATGTAACATACTAATGGTACCATATTATCATGTATTATATGTGAAAATGATCAAAGGAATAATTTATCTCTACTGGATATTCTGACCTTTATATTTACAGATCACTAAAATGTGCTCGGATAACGATACATATGAATTTATTTGCGTCATTTGCCGGCAATAATTCACTATGGTTACTATGGTATAGGTTTGTAGTCGGCCAACCAGAAGTGATTCAAAGGAATGAGGTTGGTAAACTTTACTAATTGACCGCAAAGCCAGAATATATATTTACAAATTATTACTACAGTATTGTATGTTGATTGCTATCAATCAACAGAGCTGCCTTTTTGTATGCATACATGTAATTGTACACATTTTTTTGTCGCTTTTGGCCAACGTTTTTTTTTCAGGTTTATTCAGTGTGAAAATTTGTCAGATATCACAGTTTTCTATATATTTGTCGGTGATTTTTTTCTTCTTTTATATATTATGCTAATCTAATAATAATAGACTATATATGTATATATGTATTTAGTTGAACTATGAGCAACAATCAATCAAGCTAATTATAATGACATATTTTGGCTTTTGCGGTCAATATCATAAATTAGCATAATATTCATCAAAACGTTATAAAAGAGAAATGTTTTTTAATATTAGCATTTATGCATAACTAGGTAAAATCAATTATGTAGTTTATGATTATTAATATTTCAATAAAATTAACTATCGAATTTGAATATTATTAATAGGAAAAAAACCTTTAAAGTTACCTAGTTAATATACCTAGTATATTTAGTTTGCTCGAAAATGTATAATATTTTTTATTCTACTAATTTTCATATTGATTTCAATTCAATTCCTTTTTGCTGCATAATTGTAAATATTTCTGCAAAGGGACTTAAAAAATAATTTGTGAAAAAAATTTGTGAAAATTACTTTTTATATTAACAAACAGATTAACATACATATTTCTATAAATAATACTTTCAGCCGGGTTGCGTAGTATTACATTTGATTTTACATTATTTTATGATGACCAGCTATGCGTGGATGTTGTGTGAAGGATTTTATTTACATACGGTATTAGTATCAGCCTTTATATCGGAACATCGGCTTGTTCGATTTCTAATGGCCTTCGGTTGGACTTGTCCAGCATGCGTACTGATAGTATATGGCCTGTTTCGAGGTTTACATGGAGATGAAAGCCATACAGAACAGTAAGTTAAAAATTGATTCAGTAATTTTTTAGACAAGTTTATCTTTCCATCGACCTGATGTTGATCATATTGTTAATCCTCAATATATTAATCTATTTAAATCATTCAAAGCCATTATTGAATAATCTTTCATTCCATAAAATAAGTCGATTGACTAATGAATTTAACCGAGATTTCTATAGTATCTTAAATCTAAATTTCCTTCTAACTTCTTCTTATGGTTCATATGTATTTTATATGCAATTATACGATATTGAATTTATTGGAATTTATAAACTTTTTTTAGATGTTGGATTTACTTTATCAATTAAGAGTATCCGGGTAATCTGTCAATAGGATCAAAATGTGTACCGTACCTATACTTAATTTATCCTTGTGAATATTGATTCAGATATTCTCGTTATAAATATACACAATCATTTACCACATTATCAGCATAAAATATATTAGATTTTTCCCGAATTGGTATAGAGATTTCCATAAATTGTGTGTACATATTTATAGTATACCACGAGGTATTAGTCTAATGGTTGCATGCAGCATCTTATGTCTTGTGTATCACTTTAGAAATATTTTAAAAGGAAAATATTGTTCGACATTTTTTTTTTAAAGAAATTGAGGAAAATGGTTAACGAAGCTATCAAACTACTTTTATTCGGGAGTTTGGAAAATAAAATTTATATATTTTCTTGTCCTTAAAAGGATATATCTATAAAACAGTACACCACTACGCTTAATAGCTATAGCTACCTTTAATCAATTGTTAGTTCTACGCTATAGAGTATAGATAAAACATACTTTCTTGTCTGCAAAAAGGATCCGTTTTATTTCTTTAGATAAAAATGCGAGATACCGTAAGTAAAAGAAAATGTAGAAATAGAACTATACATCGAGTATCGTATGGGAATTGTTAGATATCTACCAATATTCTATATATTTAAGAAAGGCTAAAGAAAGTGTTTTTCTTTATATGCAATCAAAGCAAATTTTATTACTTTATAATACATTGCACGCTCAAATAAACCAAGCAAATAACTTGGGGCTAGAAAATTGTAGGCAGACCCGCAAAAAGGTTATTTGGTGTTCAAGATAAACCAGCACTGCCTTTGGGGATTTAAATGAAATTTTAATGGACTACAGTTTATTAATCTCTCTTCTCATAACTCTCAGATTTTATTAAAATTACTCTAATTTTTTAAAATTTACGGCAAGGGTTTCTGGATTTTCATGCTAAATGAGATTGTAAATTTGGTCCGAACTAATGAATTGCAAGATGGGCATAAATTTTCAATTATCCCAATTAGCCCTTTGGCAAGGAAATTTGTAATTTTTGTAAACATTTTAAAATATCTTTGGTATCTTTAATTACATCAAATGTATATAAAATTCTCTTAATTTTTTAAAAATCTAAATTTCAATAAACTTTATAAAAATATAGAAATTACAACGAATTCTTGAAATTCTATAAAAGTTTGCAAATTATATGAAGTTGTTAAATTTTATTAATATCAAGATCTTAATTTCAAAATCTCGTTATCATATTTGTAGTGGAGAATTATATCCCAGACTCCATCGAGGCTCGAAACAATTATGATGACCAATGAACTATTCTTGCAGAGTAGAATAACATTTCCTGATTTGAGTACAAGAAAATTGTATGAAATTTGTGATTATGGTAATAGAAAACCAACCCTGATTTAGCAACTATTAAATAAAAATATGTAGGTACTCAAATTCAATCAGAAAATTGACGTAAATGTTATAGCTCGAAATTATCCAAGTTGAACCCTTTAATTTGCAAGATTACATTAGGCCTACCTCTGTTTATTAATTCTGTATATATTATATACCTACGACGAGTATATTGATTTTGAACCGTCAATATTGATATCCCACCCCTATGTATTAATAATTCTGTACAATTTCCATAGGTTTATTCTACATAATGTAGGCTTAATTCTATCTTAACATATTTAAACTGTGTTAATTCCTTTATCCTCATCCTTATATCCTACCTCCATTCAATCCAATTCAGTGTGGATGAATATTTTTAAAATCACATTATCCTAAAACAATTATCGACTAATAAAAAAGAAAATTCTTGAGAAAGGTCAGAATATTTCAGGCAAAATACCACTTAACAAAATACTTTCTTACTTTATGGAAGTGGGTAATGGTCTGTTCGATATCGATTTCTCTACTTTAGATATTTATTAAGGTCAACCGGGTTGATGGGCGACGCTTCAACAACATCTTAACAAAAACATGAAACAGATTATATCATTGTAATTAATATTGAAGGAATGGAATGTAATTTTCTTTTTATTATGATATTCAGGTGTTGGGCGAACGAAACGCCGTATACAAATATACTTGTTGCTCCCGTTTGCGTGTCAATGTTGCTAAATCTATTATTCCTATGTAATATCGTTCGAGTACTGTTATTAAAGCTAAAAGCACCGGCAGGACCACAACAAGGGGCTGGTGGACCATCAAGAAATATATTACAAGCATTTCGGTAAATAAAATTGGTATTATACTTACATATATATATATAAAGGGAACATATTTTGTTAGAAAGCACTTATATAGCTTTTAGAGATTATTTAGTATGTTAACGTAAATAACGTTTACATTCAAGTATTTCTTTCGAAGTTATTTTTTGTTTTTTGTATAAAAATAAATTGGTTACTCTTAACAGATTTTTATTTTCCATTACCTTTTTTTCTCTCCATTTAGTGCTACACTTCTATTGGTCCCGTTATTGGGTTTACAATATGTATTGACACCATTTAAACCGGAACCCGGACATCCATGGGAACGAGCTTATGAAACTATATCGGCATTTACTTCTTCTTTTCAGGTATGTATTGACGGTGGAAAGTCTTGTATAAGCAATGAAAATTCTTCACTCAATTCAATTCTCAATTTCAATAATAATCAGATAAAAGATAATTCAATCTAGTTTTATTGATCGGTTCAATAAGGTCCTAGTTTTTGGCATTAGAAATATAAAAATTGTATTGTACCTTTTAATTTGGATAATATGTATACAATTGTACTAATATCGATTTTAATCTGTATTGACTGTAAAATTGGAGCAACGCAGGAGGCAGGAATTTTAAGGAGAAAGTTTGACGAATGTTGGCAAGGAAGAAGATACATGTATTGCTATACTAGCGCCTTTGGGCGGCCTACTTGTGGTACTTATTACCTAAACCCTACCTTATTACCTACTTATTACCTTATTACTTGTGGAACCAACGTAAAACCAACTCTTAAAAATAATTAATATCTTTTAGACATGAGTTTAAGCTTTAAGCGTTTTTACAGAATGAAACTTTTACCCAATCAAAAGTTTGGAAGTTTCCAAATGAAGACATTTTCTCTTTTATTTATTGTGTAATTTTATATGAAAATATTTAAATCCTATTTATGCTTCATGGGCATATTTTTGATCAATTGATTTAAAGGACAGATTTACCTTCCCTCTCAAGTAATTAAACTACTAAAGAAATAGGCTTTATAGATATTGACTTCAAGTCAACGACATATGTGACCGTTGACGGAATTACCCACCTAGTGTTTCAAAAAACGGGTTTTGTGTTTAGAGAAGTTTCGGGTACGTGAAAGTACTATGGAGAATCACGTAGAGTATGTCAGAAAATTCCAGAAAAAAACATTGTGTGAAGAGACGGAAAAACTTGTGAAGCAACCAAAAAACTGAACGCGTTTTTCCACTATTCATGCACGTTGTACATTCAATATCTAAGGTATCTCATAACATGATTTCCATATAACATGGTAAGGGTTAATCTTTTTATAGGGGACCTACCTGTATATGCAGTAAGGTAGTTCGATTTTATATGAAAAAATTAGTTGTTTTTTTTTTATTCAAAAAAGAGGGGGTTTAAAAAGTGGCGCTATAGTGTTGTGATCACTTCTGTGTATTTTTTTTTAAAAACAAAAAAATGTTTAGAACTTGCACCAAAACGATTTGTGATATATTGTCACTTTTCTGCTAGATATTTTCCTCTGCCTTACTGTAAACGTAAACGAACACTAATTTCAATTAACATTCTGAAAAGGCATTTTACTAGAGAAGTATTAGATTTTGCATTATGCTAATGAAAATTTGATATTCGTTAAAGATGGTGAAAAATCTTTATATTTTTATATATAAAAGTATTGCAAAATTTGTTTTCTTTTATTTATGTTGACCATTTGTTGAGGAATTTTAATGTCTTTCGACAATAATAATTAGATTTTCATTATATTGAACTATTGCTGAGATATTCAATATCCCCATAAGTGATCATAACACTATAGCGGAACTTTTTAGACCCCCTTTTTTTTGAAAATCTAAAATTGTGTCAATCGAACCTCCCTAATATGCAGATACTTTTTTCTAATTTGCTCAGATACTTTTTTTTAACACCCATGGCAAAAGCTATTAATGGGGTAACTCTGCAGGGGCCGGTATTCATTGAAATTCATTCTACCTTTTCTCGGGACCGTTCAACTGATTTGAACAAAATATTTACCACATATTATACTTACCAATGTTAACAAATTAAGTGGAGCAGTTTACAACTTTTGAAAGTATACTGTTTTTTCTCAAGCTATCGTATCTTTTACAGCAAATCTATATTTTTACGTATTCAAAATGTGTCTATTGGATGAATAGGCGTAATATTTTGCTTTGTGAGTAGAGGAGATTCTGTTTCACTCGGAAGCACCAATTAGAACCATATCCTATTTGAAAGAAAATGGGATAACAGCTAGTACTGTATATGGCAAATGGGAGTTTGTTATATAATATATCTATTGTTTTAGACTTGAGTATTTTTAGCTTCTTATACCCTCAACCTACATATATAAAAAGAGTTTCTTAAGTAGTTTTATATAGTGGATTAAATCCGAAACTTTCA
This sequence comes from Symmerus nobilis, assembly GCA_027564815.1. Lineage (NCBI taxonomy): Eukaryota > Metazoa > Arthropoda > Insecta > Diptera > Mycetophilidae > Symmerus > Symmerus nobilis. Next base: position 3,044 of record JANTOP010026604.1, on the reverse strand, counting down.
TAAATTACGATAATGTCGTGGTGGACGTGTTAATATGAAATGTTATTAAATAATGGAGCAAGCAAGAAGTTTTACGGAATTTTAACGTATAGTAAATTCTTTTAATTAATTTTAAACTATTAATGGCTTTTAAAGACTGGCACTAAAAATTTATGCCATTAATGTAAGGTATATTGATCGTTTGGTTTACCAGCTAGAATTTTTTATGTAGTTGGCAAGTATTATATTACATGAAATGCTGTTGTGGCTTGGGCGGGTATCTATCTATAAATACTTGGCATGTAGTATTTTTTTTTTAATGTTAAAGTTTAAAACGATGGAAAAGTAATCAAAAAGCACAATATATAGGAAAATATGTATATGAAAGACTTTGGTAATTGTTGATATAAACAATAAACCAATATAATCTAATCAGGTTTTTAATATGTCAGTTTAAAGATGTATAGAATCTTCGTTTTTTTTATATAAGAACAGAGTGTCTTTGAAAGATGTCATGGGAATTGCAATTTATTTTTATTTAATTTTCTGAGCGAGAGAAATTTCTCCAATATTTATGACATTGAAATTATTATTGGAAATGGATTTCCGAAGTGTCGTTTGATTTATAGCTTCAGGATTAATCACTCTAAATTTGTCCCAGTAGCTATTTTATCGGTAAGTACTTCTGGTCTGATAACAGAAAATCGATAATGATTGACGAAATATTAATATTGCCTATCTTTTTATTTTAATAACTTATTCGTTATATATACACGTACAAATATGATTTGGAATACACACCTAGTATGGGTAGTTTGCTATTGTCTGATTGACAAAAATTCCTTCATTAAATGATATCAAGGATCAATGCTCCAGATATTCCTTCTCTAGACTTTAGTTAGGCTTTTTTCAATATTACTGTCGATATTATGAGCAAATCTTTGAATTTTCTTTTAATCTCAATTTATTGTGATTTTCCTTTCATATTACACATTGACTTTGTTCTGGATTTATATTACTTTGAACATTTTCTGCTTTCTATCAAAATCTATACTGGTATTATACAATATTTTCATTCCCTTTGAGAAATATACGTTTACGTAGGTTTGTAGGTTTATAAATAATCCGTATTATAAGCGTTCATGAAATATCTGAATTGTTATACAGCCATTCCTTGTATTATTCATGTAATTTATATAATAAAAGGGACATTTTGTTTACATAATATTTTGAGAGTATAATCGAAAATTGTACATATACCAAAATATCGTAGGATTGTAGAGGACCAAAATCCAATTGTGAGGATTTCCATTCACAAAATTCGTACCTAATTTCATTTTATTGTGGGTATTGCCGTCCGTTCGTCGCATAACAATCGTTAATAATTGCTGACAAATTGCTAATCTTATATTATTTTCTATCCTCCCATATTGTATGATTAACGATTTTTGGGAATATTTGTATATCAACAATATGAATTTAAGAGTCGTAATTAAATTCTGATATTATTATTCTTGTCGACACATTTATATCTATATAATTATAATTACACTTAAGTTCGGAGAATATGATGAAATTTACATAATTTTATGGAAATAAATGGATACTTAAAATGAATCATGAAATCTTAAAATGATTTTAATTATATTAAACCGTTTATTATTAGGAAATGTCAAATCTCAATTAAATTTGTATTTCAATTAACTCATTCTTACGTATTTATGTGAAGAAGAACGAGACATTTTTCGAAATAGTGCTAAAGTGCACTTAAAAGCCATTTTAACTGCTATAAACAGAAATTAAACTCTATATGCTATAATTACCCGTACTTAAAGAGTTCATTAATGTATTATTACCGATATCAGTTTGCGATAAATTAATGTTTATCATTGGTCATGTCTATTATCATTATTATTATTAACAACTGTTAAGGCATGACTTCTTCTTCTTTAAGTGCATTATTCGGTTACCGAACGTTGGCGATCATATTGGCTATTATTAGCCATATGATTATCCTTGGGAATGGTAATGAGGTGGTTTCCCGTTGCCTTCCTCATATTATGTCACGTTGTTATGTTGGTCTTAACCTGTTATCATTGACCATTTTAAGTTAATTGACACAGGTGTATATGTTTTTTTTTTGCCTACTCCCACATACAGGAGTCTTCCTGTACTATACTAATGCATAGTACGTGGGACCACCAGCTTTACGTCACCATCCGATATGACGCGGTTTCAAATTCGATCATTGTGACGATCACAAATTATTGAGATAATAATTTGCGACGTCACCTGGTTTCCAACCTGCAACCTCCCTCTTCAAAGGCGGGTACACTACCCATTACGCCAATGAAGAGGTTTGACATGATGAAGGCATGACTACACTAAAGGAATATTGTTCCGAAACATTCCAGAAACATAGTTCAAACAAGTTCACAAACAATGTATTGGATTCACATTGCACGATTGTTGTGTTGCAAAAAAAATATTTTTGTCCAAAGCATAATCAGATAATGTTCTTTTTTAATGATGCCGAAAACACAGAAAAGCAATTAAAATTAATATACAATAGTTAGGAAATTGCTTATTTATGGATCTACTTACTGATTTTTATATTTATAAATTAATTAACTACATTATAACTTAATTAATTTGAATTACTAGTAAATGTTGCATTTTCGGAAGGTGGTGGTATACTTAATGCAAGATTTGCTAATATGTTAAGCAACCCAGGTAATTAATCTTTCGTGTATCGCTAGATATTTGTTCCAGGTTTTCCATTTAATAGGGGAGTTACGAAACAAAAAATTTTTGTTTCGGAACTGTTTTGAAAATTTTTGAACATTTTTCTGGTGATTTGTGTGGCGTCACGCCAAAGTCGGTGGGAGCGTAATTTACACATGTTTTTATTAAATACACAAATTTGTAGCCGTTTTCGAAAGGGTACCTCTTCGGAATATTAATCTACAGATTTTTCCATTTCGATTGATATATAGGGTGGGGGAAAAAGTATTGAGCCTTTCTTTGTCGAAATTCAAACGAAAAATTTTTTTATTTCAAATGAA
>JANTOP010026593.1:0-12325 GCA_027564815.1 Symmerus nobilis | reverse complement strand
ATTGTTATTGTATTTTTACCAAAATAATTTCTTTTTGGATTTTTCATTTTTATGACGATTTTTAAATGGTTAAATTTCTCTAAAAATTTTTCTAAATTTGGAAAATAATTGGTCAAATGTACACCAAGTTTCATTAATTATTATTAATTAAATTTCGATAAATAAATTTCCGTTTTCTTGAATTAAAAATAAATTTTATAATTCTCTATTTAAGAATTAGTTTCAATCTAAAAATTCTTTACAGGTTTCTATGTTAAAATCAACAGGAACGAAATCAAATACCTCAGAGTATTTTTTTTTTAATTTTAACATTCAAAAAGTTTTTTAAAAATCAAAAGTCAAGAAATTTGGAAATTTTATAATAATCTTTCCAATTTGTTCTTTATTTTTTAATGTTCATGAGTTAAATTTAAAAATCTGAAATGAAATTGAGATGGGAAAGTTTTATTTTTAATAATTTTTAAATTGTAATTTAAGGTAGCGCAGGAAAAGTATCAACAGATGATAGTTGGGTCAGTATTCAATTTAATTAAAAACAGATTCAATTACAATGTGGTCCAACAATCAACGGAGCAATTTCTAATAAAAAAAGTAAGTTATGATTTTCAGAGTTTCAGTATCGATATTTTTAATAATGAATTTTCATTTCAGGATGATTCTTCTGAACATCGATGATGTAATTATAAATTTCGTCATACGTCGGTCCTAACATCAGCTAATTTTCGCTAAAGCTCTCATTCCATTGTAAACTCAAGCAAAGCTTTAAGTTTCAAATTTAACTTTATACGTTTTAAAACCTATGTTCTATAGATATTGGCCTGATCACCAAATTTCAAATTTTCCCAAGAAATGTTAGAAAAAAAGCTCATTGCAGACATATGTGTCTTCGAGAACACATGTCTTCGAGAACACATGTCTTCGAGAATGTCTTCATTATAATTTACCTTCAATTCAATTCAATTCAATTCAATAAAGCTTTCGTAGAGATTTTAATTTTCCAGAGAGCTTTTCAATGAGTTTCCTATTTCATTTAAATTTATTTATTAAAGTAGATTTGATAATGATTGAAAAAATATTTTAAATGAAAGCTTTGGTTAAGCTTTTGAAAATTTCTTAATGCTCTTTCAGACAATTTTAAATTTCAATGACGTTAAATTATTTTGATAGAAAATTGATTCTAAAACGTATAAAATATAAAACTGAAATTTTTCTTCCAGCTTTTAGTTTTCGACGGATCTTTTTCCACGGAAAATTTCGATTTTCATTTAAATTTAATTATTGGGAGAAAAATTAGATTCCATTTTTAGATCTTTCAATTTTCCCTTAAATTAATGATCTGGTTAATTAATATAGGGTAATCCGACCAAAAGTAATGTCGCTACGAAAGCGTAGCCCTTAGCTCCTTAGCTTCCTTTAGGATTTGTCCCATTTTACCTAAAAAAATCCGTTTTTTCTGCCAAGAGATATGTCAAATTTTAAAATATAATTTTTCTCGCCTGAAAATGAATCAATTAAATTTTCAATAAATCTTCGGATAACTGAAATGAGTGCCTAATCTTATTTTAATTGATGGTGAAGTAATCGTAATAAGAAATTACTTTAACCACGATTATTCGAGAGAGGGAGAGAGAGAGAGAGAGAGAGAGAGAGAAAGAGAGAGAGAGGGAGAGAGAAATTGACAATAAAATCTCAAAATTTATTGAAAAACTAAACGATTCATTAATTTTAGCCTAGCAAATATTTCTCTTAATTTATATGTACGCCAATGCATCTTTGTTTATATTTTGTTATTTTGACAGTTTACTTGACGTCATTTCTGACATTTCTGTCATATATAACGATAGATATAGATTTCGAAGGTTTGAAATTATATGTATTGCTTACCGAAAATTTCAGAATAAAATTACGCTGCGTAAAAATTCTAGGAAGGTACGTATTGTATGTAATAAGGACTATAAACACCTATGTGACTCACTTGAATGAGTTTGGTCTTAAAGACTTACAACTTCAACGGTTTTTATGCACGATAAATTTTTATTATCGGTTTGTACCTAAAATAACTGCGAAAACCGCAATTTTATACCACCATCTAACCAAAATTCAAAAGCTAAGAGACAACTCTTTTGACCCGATGAGTGTAATTCAAGTTTTGAGCAGCTCAAACAAGATTTAATAAATTATACTCTTTTAACCCATCGAGATGCGCCTAATGTAGCAATAGCAGTTCTGTTTTACAATTTAATAATGACAAATGGGAACCGATAGCGTTTTATTCTCGAATAGAAATATTCTACATTTGATAAGAAATTCTCTGTCTCGGCAGACCATAAACCTCTGACTCAAGCCATTTTTTCGAAAAGTGAAGAAATGCCAAGACAAACAGACAGCTAGATGTGATAGGTCAGTATACTAGTGATATTCGTTACATTAAGGGCATTCAATATATTGTCGACGATCAATAGGAATTACTACTGCAGAGATATGAAAGTGGTAAATGTCCTTAATCCATAAAAAAGACAAATATTTTTATCTCAATACTTACTTTTTTTCGATTAATGCTTTTTACCCGATTCTTGACCCGCATTAGGGTGATACGGGGGGGGGGGGGGCAAGTCTGGATTCTGAAGGTCAGTAAATACGGGTCGTCTATATCCTCGCCTCGCCGATCTTTTTAAGGACGAAATATAAAGGTACTCGATATTGAAATCTGTCAAGGAAGCCAGAGCAGAATGAAAGAAGTGGAACGAAGTAAGGGCTCTGGCCCAGAACAGACTAAGATGGCGGAGATTTGTTGATGCCTTATGGTTCCCACGAGGAATAAAAGACGAGATGATGATGATGATTGAAATCTGTAGGGAAGTTGCGGTCGAGAATTAAAATCTAAGGGTGGGGAGCTCCCTGCCAGCTACCGTAAGGGTCACTAAAAGATTTTTGACATAGTTGAGGAATACCCAGAATTCCAAAATTTCCAGAAATTTTCAAAAATCTGACTTTTCGAATTTTATTCCAATTAAATTACATTTTTCAGTATTTTACAGTTTTCAGTTTTTGAGTCACAGATTTGAGCATCATTTTTAAATCTGTAAAAGAAATTTGAAATAATTTAGACATTTTTAATTTGATTTTATAAACTACAGTTTTGACCATTCAAATCTGTTTACAGGTTTATCTTTCCTTACTTGACTAATCTGCAGGCGCTAGATTCAACTTCTGATGCTACAATATCCTCTATTCACGTGTGTAGTGGCATTGGATCACGCGAGCAATTTCTTAATATTTTTAAAAAATTCCCAAAGCATTTTTAGTTTCATTTTCCTTTATATAAATTATTTATTAAATAATAAATAATTATTATTTAAGATAAAATGAATAAGAATAAGATGTAGTTCATATAGTAGGAGGGTCACGCTCTCTATGACGTCAGGTTTTAGAGAAAAATCCTTCTATATATGGAAGTAGTTCGATTCTGACCATCTTTAGGCAGGTAGGTATATTCTCCGATAGAGCAGTTCTCTCAAAATTCTCTCTAATCTCACAGGATTATGTAATGATATTTCTTGAGGCCAGTTAACGACAAGAAATAATTACCAATTTCTTGATGATGGAGGATGAAATTGGGATAGAACATCCAATAGAGTCCATAACATTTATTAAAGTTGAATCAGAAATGGTAAGACTCTCGATAAAATACCTAAACAATTTCCGAATATAATTTCCGAAATTTTTCCATACAGAATGTTGTGGAACCCGTTTCAAATGATCGATCCGAATTGTATACGGAATCGATTGAGGTGGCTGGAAGGACATTGGAGGGCAGGAAGGTTAAGGCTAAACCTCGAAATCCGACCGTTAGAAAATATCGATCGCTTAATTGGAAGGAATCGATATCGAAAATTAAGAGTGATATTGAGAATACATGTCGGCTGTGTATAGCACCACTAACAAAGACACGTCAGCGAACTCCTTTACCGTTTGATGATCGTGGATTACCTATCAGTTTTATTGAGCTGAATGTAAGAGGTTTTATTTTAAATATAATTATGGGTTTCCAATTTCATTTTTAATTTGTATCCCGACAGATTTCGAATGGCGATGATTTACCTCAACATATCTGTAGAAAATGTTCTGATTTTCTCAATCAAATGAAAACATTTCATCGGCAAGCGAAACGGTCACAGGAAATTTTGAGACAACATTTCCATACTGTTGGCATTGGCTTAAAAATCGAACGATTAGACGACAGCCCAGATTTATTAGTAAATAATCTTTATTCTAAATAAAATACACATTTATTTTATTTTCAAATGAAATTATTTTTAAGGATTTTAGAATAGAATACAATGAACCGGATGTGGAAGATGCACATTATCAGGAAATAAATCCATATACAAAACAGGAGGAAGAGTTAGTGATAAAGTCATCGACAGATGTCTTAGATACTTTACCGGATCCAACAATCGTTAGAATTAATTCATAGATAATATATTTAAATATTTAATTTTAAATTATATTTAATTATATTTTAGAATGAAGTCTCGGATTTTGTTGATCCGAGCCTACGCTGTACTCTATGTGATGCTGTTTTTTCTAATGAACCGAATAGAAAATATCACATGGAAATGCATGCTAACTGTAAGGTGGTTGATTTTAGAATCGATTCAATTATTAATTTTAAGTATTGAAATTATGTAAATTTAACAATTAAGTAAGAAAACTGCTCATAGACTAATATTAGGGTATCCTCGGTAGGCCTTCATTCTTTTCGATTTTTATAAATTTTACCTATTACTTAAGATACTGACAACCACCACGACAAACAGTTTATCTGTGTAAAATTAAACCCTAATTTTGAACAGAACGTAAATGATTCAATTTAAAACTGAAAATGATTTTCAGCAATGCCATAGATTAGGCACAAAAATGTCTAAAAAAGCTAGGAGTCATTGAAGTTATTCCTGACATACACCCAGTATTCGACATTAGATTAAAATTAAAATTACATGGATAGGATTCAAAATTCTATTTGGTATTCTGTAAAATTGTTTATTTATTTTTTTATTTAATAATAAAAATTACTAGCTGAGTCCATGGTGTTGTCCGGATCATTAATCCCCTTGATTTTCTACCGACCAATTGCATTCAGTCCCATATGAAATTGTTTGCATTCAATGAAAATCCTCTACCTGCAAATAATACTTTTATTTTAGGCGGTCAAAGTGCTCTTAAAAATACTAGAACAATTCCTTCAACACAAATATGGGGATGTGATATCTGCGGAAAGAACTTTAGTAAAAGAAGGTACATGAGACGGCACATGTATTTACACGCAGCAAAGTATAAACGTAAACTTTTCCTAATTTTTACAATTGAATAATGTAAATCAATAATTTTCTATTTTCTTGTAGCCAAAGATAGTTTAAAGAAACCTCCAAAGAGAGTTCGAAAAAAACGTCCAAAACCCTCTGCAACAGACTTGATAATTAAGAAGTACAAGTGTGATAAATGTGAAAAAAAGTTCGGCAGTTCAAATGCGCTCTACCTGCACAAACGTATCCATAGCAAACCACAACAATGTGAATTATGCGATAGTCGATTTGCACAGCCGATCCAGTTACGACTGCATATTGACCGTATCCATAGCAATGAAAATCAACGGAAGCGAAACGTTGATGCGGAACGTAAGCATGTATGTTCAGTATGCGATTCGGCCTTTATACGGCTCACCCATTTAAAAACGCACATACGTTGCGTTCATTTGAAGGAAAAACCGATTGAGTGTACGGTTTGTGGTAAACGATTCGCTTTACGTTATACACTTAATGAACATATGACCACCCATTCGGATGAACGGCCATTTGAATGCAATTCTTGTCCGTTGAAATTTCGGACTAAACGTGCGTTACAGACCCATTTGACTACCCATAAAGTCTATAAAAGTAATACCAAGTGATTACTTAATTTACGAAACGATTTAGTTTTAATAAGTATAAATATTAATGTAAGGTATTATAAGCTATCTTTAACTTGAGATATTTATGTACCAGAGTAGCTCTTTTGTGAGCTATTAATATTTATGTGAGAAACTCACTTAATATTGATTCAAAAATTCTTTGGACTTTCACGTTATTTTGGAAATATGATATACGATTTAAACATGAAAAAATAATAGAATTATAAGGCAATAATTGATTGTAAGGATTTAATTAATTCGTAAGGACTTCAAAGGACTTAGTAATATCAATGAATTATTTTGTAAAGATTAGGTGAATTATTTTTACTGAATTTAGTTAGCAAATTCAAATAATAGATTTTTAGATTTTATTTTTATTTCTTAATTTCAGTAAATCATAATTTTAAATAGGCTGGCTAGAGATCTAGATATTTAAATCAATTATTTTAGTTAAATGGTAAATTTAACTTCTAAATATTTAAAATAAGTTATACTCGGTTTTTGGAAGACGAGAAATTCGAAATGGAAGCTAGATTTGAGCCAAATGAACAAATTCTAAAACTGAGTTGGTTCAAATATACCCAATAATTGTTTACTAATTTCTAGATATTATTTATTTATTTTTCTTTAATTTATGTACAAAAAAGGAGTTCATCCTTATGAAATGTACTAATAATTGGGTTCACTTAGAGAATATAAATCAATTAAGAATTTAGTTATATGAAGCAACGAATAAATGCAAAGAAAAATAAGAGAATATTAAATTAAATAATACCAATAATTGTAATTAAATTAAATGATATAATATTTTAGACATAGCTAGGCGAAATCTGTTGCCTTGTACGTTTAGAATGACAAAAATAATTTTTATTGTAAAGATAGCTAGGACATTTGCAAATTATTAAATTATAAATTAAAGTCAAACTCTAAACATGAAATTTTAAAAGAGTTGATTCAAAATTCCCCCCTCGAAGGGAATAATACTTTAATACCAGCGAAGGCCAACAGCATATCGTACAAATGCCTAAAAAAATATCGTTAGAATTTCACTCCTGATGATGATGCGCTTTCCATTGAAATGCATACAAAAATTTAATTTAATTACAAAATATTTTATTTTTAATTTAAATTTATTTTAATAATTATTTGAAGAATTTTAACGATTTATTTCAATTGTTACTGGAAATAGCTCATCAAAGATGAAGCTGCTGTTGAAGATATGCGGCCTAAATTAATCAATATAAATTAGAGCTTGCCCGCTGGTTGTCTAGTATATTCAACATATTTTTTTAAAATGTAGGATAACCAGCGGGCATAATCTTGTCGAGATTTAATTGGACGCTACGTTCAAAAGCCATCGCCATTTTACAATCACCATGCTTGACATGAAAATCGGGACATATTAATATGTTTAAGGCCATAGGCTCTATTAAAGGGTTCTCCAAGAAAAGAATATCGTTCTCCAGTTATCAACAGTTGACCAATTCGTATTATGGCTTTCGCCAATCGTCTCCAGTTAGCAAACTATCATTTAATTATTTATTTTGGACGGGATATTATAATAAAATGTAATTTCTTTTTAAATAAAATATTTAACCATCATTAGGCAATTGTATAAAATTAATAGTATGCTTAAATGGTTACTTATCTTCTCCTACATGGCCTTACCCAGTTGGAGAAGGCGAGTACCATGATGGCTCTGATGGTCAAAAATTGGTTTTTTGCCAGAAATAAATACTATATGAGGTCTGATGTCATAGTGATATACGGGGAAGTTGTTTGTATGGTCGATATGGAGTTGGGAAAAATGATTTGAATATGTATCAAAGTTTCTAAATATTTCTCAAAAAATTATAGACAATTTCCCTTAAAGCTACAATTACTCAAACTCGTAAAATTCGCAAATCAAATATTTTAAAATCATTTTCTAAGAAATTTACCAATAAATTTTTCCAAAAAATAGAAGGATTTTCATTATAATTTTTTTGTTTTTGAAAATTTTTATTTAATTATTTTGGGGGCAAAATGCCGTACGAATTAAATCCGGGAGCTTTGAATAAATTTAAAAATCTGTAGAAAAGCTTTCATTTTTTAATACAATTTTACACGATTTGAAATCTAATTTTAATCCCAATAATTAAATGTTAATCAAATATGATATATTCTTACAAAAGCTCTACAAAAGCTTTTAATGCCCAAAGAAATATTGAACTTTGGTATGTAATTTTATTCATATTGGAAACTATTTTCCATCCAAATAATTTAACTGCAACGATACTCAAAATGTTATGACAAAGGATCTCCATAAACTGAAAAGCTTTAAGTTTGGAAAACAATTTTATGTGTTTTCATAACTAATTTTTAGTCGAATAAATTTAATTTTAATCAAATCTGAAATTTTCGTTCAAAAGCTCTACTAAAACTTAAAGCTCAATGAAAACTTTAAGTTCCGATTACAATTTTATACAATTGATAAAAGTAAATTTAATAAAAATTTGATAAACAATTTTGCAAATTTAATTAAATCCAAGAATACGCAATCAAATTTATGAAATAAAATAGACTTTTAAAAAAGCTCATATCTCGCTTAAAAAATGTTTTCCTCCAAAATCCTGAAATTACTTTTTAATTTACTTCTTCAGAAATAAGAAGAAAAAAACATTCAGCCAAATCGATTGAATTTTTTAAAAAATAACGCGATTTAATAATTTTGATCAAAAAGTTGCCAACAAATTAAAAAACTAAATTTTGAACTTTTAAAAAGCTCAGAATTTGCTCAAAAAAAATTTTTTTTTTACAAATCTAAATAGGGGTTTAGTTTATCTATTCAAATATTCAAGGAAAAACTTTCAGCTAAATCGAGCTTTTTTATTAATCCCTTTCAAAATATGATTAAAAAACTAGCGAGAAAGTTAATTATTAGAAAATCATGGATTTTTTAAAAGCTCGGAACTCGCTTAAGGAATTTTTTTTCCCCAAACTTCTGAAACTAGTTTTTAGTCATAATCATAATGTGTCCCAAAATAAACTTTCAGCTAAATTGGACGAATATTTTTTGAAAAAAAAAATTTTATTCAAAAATATTCATAAAAAACGAGTCTGAAGAATTTATATGAAAATCATGAGTTTTAAAAACCCCATAAATGGCCCAGAACATTTTTTTTAAGAAAATCCTTTAATAATAATTTTGTTAATAAAAGAAAAAGGATCGATAGATAGATGGCGCTGACGGTAGAAATTTGTTTTATTGCGAATTATGTATCGTGGGTGTTTGCCGATGGCGAGTAAATACTTGCGAGTTTGACTTTGTCGCCTACTAACTCCCTTAGGGGGGTCCTAGCTGTGACGGTATTATTCAACAATGTTGACGTCCGGATGGAAGGGTAGGGGGAGAGGGGGGAGGCGTTTTTGCTCAGAAACGATTTTTGTCAAAAAAAATGTATATCTCATCAGTGAATTGAAAAAAATGTCGATTTTTGTTGATGTCAACGAATACATTACGAACATTCCCGAAGTGGTTTACCTCCCTTATTTACCGTCCGATCGAAAAGTGGTGTTCTGGGGCATATAGGACATATGAAAATACTGAGAAAAATATTAAATAGATGGCGCTGCATACATAAAAAACTGATTTTCTTGGCAATGTTGTTTAGTATGTCAAGGACCATCTGTCAAAAATCATTGCTTGGAAATTAAAGCCATTTAAGCGCCGTTTAGAAATCGATTGGAGCGGATCAAGGATCAGAGCGATCAGAGTGATAGGAAATGAAATTAATTTCATTGAAATATTTTAAAAAGTAATGAGTGAAAGTGAATTGATTAAAGTAGTGAACAGAGAATTAAGTGGAAATTTAGTGTGCCGAGTAATAATAATATTTAATATTACTAAGCTGGTTAGCTTTGTCCGAGCGGAGCGAGGGTAACCCCAACTATACAGCTACATAATCATAAAAATTAATTACATAATTGAAGTTGATTACAGATTGCTTATTAAGCTGACATTGTCAGTGGTTTGGAAGGCGTGAAATAGTTTCATTGGGTATTTGACAACTAGCTGAAACCGCTTTTTTCTTGAAGAAGTTTGTTTTTGATTTGTGCTAATTTCCTGAATTTCTAAAATTTATCCAATATTTTTTCGTTTTAATCATTTCCTGGCGTCATTTTTAAAGAATTGTGTGCATTACAAATATCAAACATGAAAATTGGAGGCAGAAAGTGTATATTGCAATGCGAATTTGACAACAGCGAAATGACTATTTCCCTTCACAAGTAATTATTTCACTTTCATGATTCCAAACGGTTCTAAGATGGACGGTGGTGGATGTCCGCTTCGCTAATCGCTATTGCTGTAACCTCGGAAAGTTTTAACAGCGAGTTGGTTGAAGTTATCCATTCCCAGTCCACTTAGAACCAGGATCTTCATTTATAACGTTAAATCCAAATTTCCATTATTTAGATTGCCTGGAAATGAAAGACTCCGCGAATTATGGATTGAGGCGATGGATTTAGACTCGCCACCCGGCAAAAATTCCGTATTGTGTACGTTACATTTCGAGGAGAAGTATATAGATCGTTTTGAAGGTCGGGCCCGATTAAGGGTTCGCGCAATACCGACAATATTCGCACACAACAATTATGAGGTGATTCAGAACGTTCGACGTAAGCACGATTTGGAGGTGAGATTCAGCTATTCGATAAAAATTTGTTTTGGCTAAATCATTCATTTATTCCATAGTTTGGAATACATCCTGCTGTTTTACAGCCAGAAGTTCCAGGCGGACCTGCACATAACGTACAAATCAAAACGGTTCAATCTCTCTATGATAAGATCGTACCATATGATAAAGTTGATATTTGCCAAGATATTAGTTCGAAGGAAGAAACGGTTAGTATAGAACAAGAATGTATCCCAGGAATCCTAATTATTTTATTTAATTCAATCTAGAGAATACATAACGAACATAACTACATGTCAAAATTGGAAGTCATTAACGAAGATGAAATCAAATTAGAAAACGATGTATGTATCGTATATTTAGATAGTGAATGAATTTTTATTCGATTCCATTTCAGGATCCATTACAAATCCATGAGGAGCAGATATACCCGACGTCGATTGGCATAGCAGATAAGGAACAAACTGAATATCCGGATACCGGAACAGATAATCAATATCTATCACTGAATTGGAATGAATCTACATCGGAAATTCATACGGATTTGGAATCAACGTGTAGAATGTGTATGGCACCAATAACAACACAGTCCGATAACGGATTAATGTTATTTAATTATGAAGAAATTCCGATCAGTTTAGAGGAGTTAAATGTAATTAGATAGATAAACAATATAAATTAGAAGTAATTCCTTTCAATAATTAACCGTAGATATCGGTAGATGATGGATTACCGCAACGAATTTGTAAAAATTGTTGTCATATTTTTGATGTAATGAAAATGTTTCTTCAGCAAGCGATACGGTCACAGGAGATTCTGCAAAAACATTTTATTGAGAGAGTTGAAATAAATATCGAACCCGTTGATGATTGTACCGATGATTTATCAGTTGAATTAAAAGATATTTTAGTATGGAGACTTCTAATCATCCTTTACTACATTTTTTAATTCTATTTAACGTATTTTTTTTTATTTTAGGAAAATGGAACGAACTGTGAAGAGGAAAAGCCACCAACAAAGGATTATCTAGGAGTAAATAGGAATTTTATAAATAATCTAGAATTGATTTATATTTAAGTACCTTCTGTTCAATTTAGGAGGTTTTAAGCGTAATTTACAGAGCGGGATATCCTATATTGTTATTTCTTTCAAATGGGAGGACATACTGTACATTAGGGTGATTCGATTGACCCAACTTTGGGTCTCAGAAAGTTGCACTAGATATTTTTCTTATCCGTACTGTAAACGAATACTTATTTCAATTTTAATTAATAATTTGGTCGGTTGGCTCCTTCGAAATATTCGTCAGCTTAATCCGTTTTCTTTCACTCGGTCTTTGTAATTTATCACTTTTTTTTTTTATCCAAATCGTCCAATTTCCAAGAAAAACGGTTAATTATTAATTTGTATGTTGTGTCTGCACTAGTGCACGTCAATCTTCAATCATTTTGATTGCATCGGTGCCTCTTGTTCCACACAACACTACACCAGGAGTGGGCAACCTTATCTGTGTAGAGGGCCACATGAAAATGAGAATATCTTGAAGGGCCACATGATAATATTCTAGGAATCTATACTATAAATTCACCACATTCCACAGTGGAACGAAACTACTAAAAAACGACATGGGGATATCTCAGAAACTGATACTTGCATCAAGACCAAATTTTGCTCTAGGCTTAGTAACAATAAGTAGAAT